>JAPMOR010078356.1:13967-38634 GCA_026543865.1 Argiope aurantia
GGATATTTAACTATGCTGCTATCTCACTATCTTACTGACTGACAATTGTTGTCCGGATAATAAAGTTATTAAAAAAAATTCCCTGTAAAACAGAGTTGGTTGTAAAATGAAAATAATAATTATACTTGGTTTAATTTCGGCTTACAAATTAACAGTTTAATATAAAAATGATTTGGAACATCCGTTCTCTTAAAATATTAACCCTTCGCACTTGGAAAAGTAATTCGATGCAAAAGTTAATTTACACCTTTTTACTATTCTGTAAATACTTTTAACAATCAAAATTGAAAAATAAATAAATAAAACGACAAAAGGATCCACGGCCTTGAATGGTGACCGTAAGCCATTTCTCAAGTTTAAAAGGTAATAGATAATCACCTAATGATGTCATGGAATATTAATCCAGTGGCATGAATAACTTTATTGCGTTGATTCTTCTGTTTGAATATTAAAATGAAAATATAATAACTGGAAGAACTTACTAGATTTGATTTTAAATTTAAAAAAAAAGAAATATATGTATAAATTAATTGCTAATTAGCTATGCTCTGAAAGCCGTCCTCACTGAACATTTGGAATTGGGCGGGGTTTTAATTTTCACAATGTATCAAAACGATATCTGAAAATTCCTTCTAAAAGTATATCGTATCGAAATTCTTTCTCTCGCTCTCTCTTTTATCTTTTCTGCTCATCTGCTTGGAGAGCTGCCATTTCATCGCCGTAGCTTGGACTAAAACAACAGCTGAAATGTGGACCATGTCCATGAAATTATAAAGAATAAAAGTATTTAAAAATCAACTGCTTCTTCAAAACCGTATTTCGCAAAAGGCTCATTTATCGAGTACAACATTATCGTCTATGTGGTGAAAAAAAAACATTCTTGGAAATCCATAATCCGACCATGAAAATCCTTTTGGAATATTTGATCCTTCATTTGAAAATTCAAAAAACTTTCTGCATCTAGCAAAATTAAAATTGCTATAATCGTGCCTCATATAGTTTCGGCTGTCTTCTGTCTTATCCAGATAAGTGTATTAATATCCACGAAAAGTGCATGCCATTCATTTCAACAAGAGCAATTCAGTCTACAAAATAAAAAGTTCATTCTGTAGGTAATATGAAAAGTTGGCATCCATTTTCAAAATCTTGTATGTCTTATAGAAGTCGTGAAAATGTGATATTTTTAATTAAAAATTTTAAGTATTCATAAAGAGAACAAAGGAAAAGAAAGTAGCTGCTCAGTTCTTTTAAGAGTTATTTTTTTTTAATTTTTAAATGAATGAACTTATTCTCATTTTATTTGATGGAATAAAGTTTTGAAATTTATGTTTATGAAACATTCGATTCGGGAAACGGTATTTTAAAAATTGAATTTTATTTTGAAAATGTCTTCCTTTATTCTTTCTAAGATATTTTAATATAAAAAAAATGAATGTCTTCTACTTTTCAAGCTTATAAGTTGATAATTTAGTTTTTAGTATATTTTATATTGGAAGATTTTCTTCTGTGAATTTTCCCTTAGTTTTAAATTTTGTTTTTAAAAAAATGATAAAAATTTCAAAATGGATGAAAAATAAACCAGAAACTCTTAGCAATAAATAATTCTCTTTGACCCAAATATAAATTCCTAGCAAAATATTTTGAATATAAATACCAGCAACATAACCTTGATGTTAATTGAATAATTTTGCGTATTTCTTCTAAGGACAAGAAAAAAATGGCATTTTAATGGGTTGAAGAAGGAATTTTAATTTCAGGTAGAAATAATTGTTAATCAAATAGGAAATTCATTAAGCTGAAAAATATATTTAACTTACAATAAAAATACTACACCTCGGTTTTAGATACATGTTAACAATATTAATCGGATCAATAAAATAGGTAAGTTTATGATTTTAAATTTAAATTTAATTCACATAAAAAATATTATTTTAAGAGAGTATTATTATAAGAAAAGTAGTTATGAGTAAAAATATTCACATACGAAAAGTGAGTATTTATTTATATAAGAAAATTTAACTGAATTTTTCTAGTTAAAACAACTGCAATATTTAGGGCGATGAAAACCATTAGTAAACGGAATTAAATTTCATTTCCTTAGAAATAAGTTATTATTTTTGCTTTTTAGCATATGAATCATGCAAGAAAAAAGCCTTATAATCGTCTAATAATTTGACATAAGGAATTAACTGAAATCATAAAAATCAGTCAATAAAAATTAAAAAATAAAACTAAAAGGGATTATGTCACTATAAATAATTCGTTAAAAATCGCAATTTGGCAACCTTAAAATTTTTTTAAATAAGAAAATCAAAATATTCTACATCTTGTATATTAACTAATTAAATATATTTATTTTTATAATAAAAAAAATATTTACCATTTTTGTAAAGATCATTGGGTCCGAAAATTATTCTATGACAATTTTATAATAGTAGTTACAATTTTTGTATCACGACGAGTAAATCGACGGAATCAATTAGAAATGATGTAGAGTTTTCAAACATGCGTCTAGCGTAACCAATCGACAGTGAAAATTTTGCACTTTTTGTAAATATTTCAAAACTATTACAGGTTCGCACGCAATTTTTTAGATTCTCGTGTTTTAGTTTTTCAGCTTTGCCTTCATGTAAAATTGCTACAATACTACATTTCATATTTTTATCACAATCATGTTAAAGAATTTGTTAAAAATATATTACTTTTTAAAATTTATAAATTCATTTCATCTAGTTGTGTAGTAAAATTATGCTCTTTAAATGAGCCTAAGCAAGTTTGTGAAATATCGCCAATTTTTTTTATATTTTCACACGCTATTTTTCCTAACTTTTTAACTTTCGATATAAGCATTTGATTTAGAATGTAAATTATAAAATATGCTCTTTTGCACATTCATCTCCAAAAATTTTTTGGTGGCTTCTTTCACGACAAGAAATCAAATGGTAAACGTAATGGTAAAACTGTTGATTTGTTAATCTTAGCGAATCAGCTGATTTCCAAAACTGGGAAGCTTAATAATATTTTTGAAATTTCATTATACTTATAATGGGGATTTTACTTCCCATGTTAACAACGATGAAAGTGTTTTGGAATACGTCCAGTTTTAAACATTACTTCCTGTAAAATAATTGGATATATATATAAATTATTATGTTTTGAAAATTCCTTCCTTCCCAAGCAGCAAAAGATTGTAGACCAATCATTGCCCCACAGAACGCGGGAGGTTGGGGCGAGATCTCCTTCGATCTCGCCCCAACATTGGCCATGTCCCCTAGCGAGTTACCGCGCGATGATCGCACCGGTATGTTTCCGACGTGTAATATCATGGGCGACTTCATACGAATTATGTCCCCATGTATTTTAGCAATGGGCGACCAAATACCAATCATTAGGCGATTTATTTCTGAACGCTTGCTGGCGTCAAATTTAAATGTTAGTTTATTAGTTATTCAGTTTTCTCAAACTCTATAAATTAGTGTCATAATATTTAAAACTATCATACTTTCAGAATTTTGTCAAACGAAAGTACGAAACATTTTGAGTAGTTTACTTTTCTTTTTTACCTATTTTGTTTGTTATTTATTTTGATAAATTTAAAATTCGAGAAAGCACTTGCTTTTGATAGAATGACATTTTCTATGATTTTAACTTTTCTTCAACTTTTTAAACGATTATTATAGCATATATTTTGCCACAATCTTAACCTATAAAAGTTTTTAATGATATTTTTATTACTACTCTTTAAGAAAAATATACAAATGTTAAAATCATGTGAAATGATTTTAAATTTGATCACCTGCCCACTTATCTATATATAAGATTTATTTCCTTCATTTATATTTCCTATTTATTTTCATGGTTTAATTATTATTATTATTTATTGTTTTTATTATGGGAAGAAATATTAACATAATCATAGTTTCAATTGTATAATTGATCAGTATAATTTTGCTGATATATATAAATATATACAATACATCTACTTTTAAATTTCTAATATTGCTGATATCATCTGTTTTTAAAAGTAATTTCATAAAAATTCAAAACAGAAAAATATATAAATCTTATTAAAAATATTTTCTTTACTATACACACTTTTATATTACTTAATGTGAGCAATAAACCAAGAATTACTAAAAAATAATGAATAAAACACAAATTCTTATTTTAATATATTTTGAACACCTTACTCCCCTTTTTTTTAATGCATTGATTAAAATTATGTAAAACACTAAATTATCTAATTCCTATAATATGTTTTTTCAACAGACAACATTTTACAAGCACAGATTCATAAGTTACTCCAAATTTCTAATATTTTCTTATATATTTAACCGAATTTGATCTATGTTAAGCACTGAATATTTCACAAATATGTTTCACAACAATTCCAAACATAAAAATGCAAAGCTCCTTTCAATTTTGCTGATTCTGTTTACAATTAACTTACAAAATTACTTCGTGTAGAAATTTTATACATCATTAGTGTTAGCTAATGTCCAATAGACAAAATTTTACAAACACAAATTTATAATTTACTTCAAATTTTTAATTTTTAAAAAAATCTATGATTAGTTTTGTTTGGTTTTATGGCCCAAGAACCAAATTTAATCTTTGATTAACACTAAATATTTCACAAAAATTCCATACAAAAATTGCAACACTTCTTTCATTTGTAAGAAATTCCTTATATTTACTATTAACTTACAAAATTACTTCATACTGTAGAAATTTTATGCCTCATTATAAATGTTAGTGTTAGCCAATGTCCAATAGACAACATTTTACAAGCACAAATTAATAATTAACTTCCAATTTCTATTTTTTTTATCTATGATTATTTTGGTTTGGTTTTATTCCACAAGAACCAAATTTGATCTATGATTAACTATGAATCTTTCACAAAAATTCCAGTGTGGTGTTTCCATTTACTCATAAATGTAAACACTACTTGAAATTATACGAAATTTTCTTTAGACACAAACACACACACACATATATATATAAATAAAATATCATTTCCCCCCCCCCTCTTTATTTTTTGGAGAAAAGGAAAACAACTATGCAAATCAATTTATTTACAAAGGCATTCATTAAATAACAATTTACAAATATAAAGTAAAATAATAATTTACTTCAAATTTTTGACTGAATTTTCTTAATGACTTGTACAGCCAAGCAGCATCCTGAAATTGTGACTTTCAAGAATAAATATTGTCACAGTCATTTATACACAAAATTTATTTAAACTTTATTTACAATATTTGTAATACTTGAAGAGTTTGGCATTTCTAAAAATGCAAACACATTTACATAAACATTATATATAACTTAATCATCTGCTACATATAAAGAACTATACATAATTTTTTCTTTAGATTCACTTTTTCGTTTTGATCAGATTTGATGAACCTAGAAAACAACAATAATAATAATTGAGTTTTCACTTTTTTTAAAAAGTACAAATAAAATATTTGTTGACAATTGGAGATATGTTTAGGTAGTCAGCAAAAGTTTTATAGAACTTCATAAGTATGATAATGTTTTCATTCTGATACTGGACTGTGCAGGTAAATTTTATAAAAATATTTAGGATAATAGAGAAATATGAAAATAACTCAAACTAACATAACTAACTAAAACAAGCTATTCATATAAGAATATTCAAAAATGCCTACATAATCACAAGTTTTAAAGAACTTTTTTTCTAAGCTTTCAATAAATGTAAGCCTTTTTTAGCCTCATGTTAAAATAAAAATAATTACACAAATGTTATTGCCATACCAAAACGTTATTTAATACTTTTTAAAAAATTTCTTTCATTTGAACATTTGAAATTGTCGTTAACAAAATGAAAGAAATTGTAAATGAAAGGGGAAAATAATTGCAATAATTTAAGAACACGCGAAATAAAAATCTAACAAGAAATAAAATATGAAAAAGAAAAGAAATGACGATAGCTCAATTAACAAAGTAAAGTTTCAGCATTTAAATGAAATCGAGAAATTAACAATGGATCGTTAACTTAAATATTTATTCCGCTTTATGGTCGCTTACACCTAACGCTAATAACATCATACACAACTCCATGTTTTAGGTAGTCAACAAATTCTGACGGTTTTAACAAAAAAAAATCTCTTTTATTCACTATTTAGAATAAATACTATACTAATTACAAATATAGAATAATAAATAAATTGCACTTACCAAAATTCTTGGAATGACGCACTCATTCCAAGAATTTGATTCATGGGACATTTCTAAAATATATTCAAATAGCGCCATCTAGGAAAGACCATTTTCCAGACATCAGGACGAGAATGGGGCGATCACATTGAAATGACCATTTTCACACAATCGCCGTGGGAGCTCGCCCCGATGAAAACACGATCTTTAGAGACGATGGAAACAAAATATGATCAGAGTCCGATATCGCCCGACCCAAAGTCGAATATAGCGGAATATGTGCGAGCTTTGGTTGAGAGATCCGATATTTGGTCAATCAATTAGTGACCACTCTTACTGCTTGTGTTATATTAAGTTGAAATACTGAATCTTTGCTCAATCAAAGAATTTTTGATGTATAATCCTCTGAGATATGATATATTATATCTTCTAACATATACACAACAAACAAATTCTTTTTTTAATTCAAAACTCAACTAGTAAGTATTTTATTCTCTGCTTTCATACATTTTTAAAAATGTGTTTCAATTCTTCAAGAAATTTATTGTATTAGTTAAATTTAATTTCGAGTGTTTCAAATTATAATTCACATTTTACGTAAGTAGATATAAAATTAGAGAGGTTGGGTGGTTCGTTGAGTTGTGTTTTATGGCGCAAGAGCCATATCTGACCATGCTGCGCCAAACACAAGATAATAGAAGTACTTTATTCTTTAATTGTCAATTAAAGGGAGTTACGAATTGTATAAAACATGCTTTAAATGAACTTCTAAAGAAATGCTAAAAAGGACTCGAATGAGTTTATCAATACCTGTATCTTTAAGAAAATTAAAGAGGTTTTGATGGGGATTTTCTCCCACCAAGTCTTTTAAGGTAATATCATTCTTCCAAAATGATTGAGTCAGCTAATGTCAAAATTTGGACATTCTATTAAAACATGTTTTATCGAAAGAATACACTGGCAACGTAAGCATTTAGGTGGGGATTCTAAACAAAGAAGATACTTATGTGTCATCCTGGTATGACCAATTCTTAGACACGTCAATATAACCTCTTTTCTCCGATAGAATTTATATTTATTTGAGTGTCTGACAGAAGGATGAAACGCATGCAATTTATTAAATTGCTGCTCATTCCAAATACTCTACCATTTTTTCACCATTAAATTCCTGACAGTCTGTAGAGCATCATTTAAAGGGAAAATTAAAGAGGAGCATAGTTAAATGAAAAGAACATTTTAAGATGTTTAAAGCAGTGCGTACTACATGTGTATCAAAATTTAAATTTGAAAAATTTGTTAAGAAAATAAGACAAGTTATGTAAAATAACTTTGTTGAAATATTTTAATACCATTAATGCCTGGGAAAAAGTTGTTTCCCAGATACCAGGATTTACAGTAATATAAAATGAAATGGCGATATAAAACCACAATATTTTCAAAATCAATCACAAGTATTCTCCGTTTATTGAGGATAACAGCAGATAGATTATCAGATGAGTATTATGAACATAAAGAATATTATTTTCGATTTAAAATTCAAGAATTTTACAGTTCTCCCTTGACATTCAACCATGAACCTTTTACTGCATCTTCAAATGTTTTTTTTATTTATTTCCATTGAATTCAAGATATAAGCATTAATTTGAAGTCTCGCACTTCACATTTTACAGCCTTATTCTAAAAGTATCTGACAAATTATTTTTCATTCCGTTCAAAACTGATCGAGGATCGAAAACTAGTAGAAATATAAATCAGGATTTTCACTTTATCTTTATAAATTCTGTGCAAGTTAAAAAAACTTACGGCAAATAGATCCGTCATCGGAGCATTCACTGACAATAATGTTTCCGTAGGAAAATACGTCGTCGAAGGTCTGATCTTTCATTTGATCTGTCACATCATAAAAGACGAATAGCTTCCTCCAACTCTTCCACGCCCGATCCCCGTTGTTACTGTTTCAGATAGGAAAAAATTACCTTCTTTTTTTGAACAAAAATTCTCAAAAGAAAGAACTCGGATTATTTCAGGAACATTAGAAGAGTATTTTTGTGAAAGACAGGTATTGACTTTTATTTTATGTAAAAATTTGTTTCATGCTTGACGCAAGCAATAAATTCGAGTGAGACCTGGTAGGAAACAAATTGTTTGCAGAAGTGGGAATTTTATTTTAAATTCTTATTTTGAGTCAAACTGATGCTTAAGTAGATGGGTAGTAATGAGCCTTTTGCAATATTTAAATATTCCATAAAGATTAGAGTTTGTTCTGTCTGAATTGTTTTAAATTTGTTTTTCTGAAAAATTTCTCTCTTGCAGTTTCAAACATAACAGACTTCTATGGGTTTTACTCTTTATATGTTGTTTTTTTTTGGAGCTCAGAAAAAAAACCCTGAAAACTTACATCTCTTATTTTCAAATTTTTAAAATAAGTATTTTTAATTAGCCATGTTTAGTAAGCAGCTGCTTCACCGCAATGAGTGTTTGATTAAATTCTCAATCAATTATTTTACGTAATTTGCTCTTAAAGCTTTTTTGAGCTAAGTATTTTTAAAAATTAAAAGGGTCTGGAACACAAAAATCTTCAAATTTCGTTTAAAAAAAATACTATTTAATTTTTTTTTTGTTAGTTTCTGTTCAAAATGATATTTTCATCATGTTTCTGTCTAAATTAGAACGGAAGATATAATTATTTTTGTCGTATGTTGATTTGAAAATTTAGCACTCTCTTAGTAAACAATGAAAAGGAAAGAGAGTAACAATTGGTGGAAAGAAGCATGGAAATCTGAGTGATACATCTATAAAAATTTACTAGATATTACAACAACTCCGCAGTTAAAAATAAAAACTAAAAGGGATGAAGTGGCATATTTATGTGATTCTGCAATACTGCAACTTCACACATTTTAAACCAAAACATACAACATGTCCTGCTGGGTCTGAACCTTGGTGCTTCTTTAATCAAGACCTGGCACTGAAACAAAAGCCCCACTACTCATAAGACAACCATTAAAACTTTTCTGCAAGTAAATATTGTCTCCAAAAGAATGCCTATTTTTCGAAGGCTAGTTTCAGATAGCCTGTTGGAAAGGTGTTGAAGAGACGAAACCCAAAACAGGAATGAACCAGTTGAATGCATGAAGTTTTGCTTAACTTTACTTGATTACAATTCTAACATAATCTCAATAAAATCACTTCGAACTGCTCATTTTTACCCTTTGAAGTACAGATGTGCCAAGTTTGGAAACTGAAAATCTAAAGGTCTGTTCTAGAAAGCGCCAAAACATGGACGCATTTTCTTTTATTCATAATAGAATATATTGAATAGAATTTTTTTTATTAATGAAGTCGTATTATTAATTCCCCTTATTAATAATTTTCCCCTTAAAGTCTCCCTTATTAATAATTTTCAAAAAATATTTTCTAAATGCAAGCTATTTCAACTATTGATAAAGAAATAATTTTCGCTGAAAATATAAACTCAAAATGTTTCTGATAAATATTAAATTTTTGCTGAAATAATTAATTAGATTTAATTGATAGTTCTCCATGGTATTCTGAATATATCTTTTCGAAATCTTTCTCATATTTCCGTATGTTCTGGATTAGTAAATATGTTATATCTCTGTTTACCATTAGTATTGTTATTTGGTATTAAATAAAGATCATCATTGCATTTAGTTTAAGCTATTTATTATTCAAATATTCTTTTTTTTTGTCAAGTCGAAGTACAAGTCAGTATTATTTCATATAGAAATGGAATAAAAACAAATAAATTTTATAAATTAATTTAAAATTCTATTTAAAAAATGAGCATGCCATAGTTAATAATCCCCCGAGAATAGAACAGAGCTTTAGTATTTTCTTTGTCACAAGTTTTCAAAACTTTTCCTATTATATTCTAATATTCATTTATGAAATTATTGATAATCACCTAAAACCATATATAGGTACGGTTAATTACATATGAGTGAGTGAATGAATATTATACTAGCGCAAGATCCATTCTATGGATAAACTGCGCCGCAAATTGATGAAAGCTTTAGCGTTACATCTTAAAACTATGTATAAAATATTTACAATCCAATATTAAAAACAAAAAATTAGGAACAATGATAAGAAAGAATCATCATTTCAAATTTCTTTGATAAAACCTGCTTCCTTTAAGTAAAGAAAAATGTTAAAATATGTTTTATGTCCGATTAAAAGCGGAAGACAAGGAACAATTGTATTAAAATACTTAAGACGCAATGAATCCAGTGACTGACATTCAATCAAAATATGTCTGATAGTTAAACTATCACCACAACGACTACAAGCTGGTGGTGGCTGCTTTAAAATTATATATTTATGAGTTTTGCGAGAGGTATGGTATAGTTACGGTTTTCTGGCACAAGGTCCAATTTAGGACAAGCTGCGCCATCCACAAGGATATTTAAATAGCTCCATCATAAAAGTGTAAATAAAACAAGGATACATTGTAAAACGTCAAAAGTTTAGAAGGTCTATGATTTATAATGATTTGGCACAGGAATAAAAATAAAACTCAAATTTTAAATGCTATTAAAGAAACCAATAGCTTTTAAAAAGTCAAAAAGTTTTAAGTGAAGTTTCTCACCCACTAGGTCCTGTAAATTTAATATAATCGAATGAAAATGAGTTAAACGATCAATCCAATATTAAACAAAAAATCAGAAACGATCAGAAGTAAAATTAGGACATTGAGTAAGAATATGTACAATAGAATTGATCACTCCACAGTTCGTACAATGAGGAGCTCGTTCACCAAACAAATGTCTATGCGTATACCTTGTGCGTCCGATTCGTAGACGAATTAATTTTACATCTGCACATCTGTTTGGTAAAACTGATCACATATTTATTTTTGGTTGAATAGCATGTAGTTTGTTATCAACCTGTGTGTCCCAAACTTCTTGCCACTTTTCATCGATGTATCGTTTGATATAACTTGATACATCACAAAAGGGAACACGGAAATTGAAAGGTTCTGAAGCTGATTTTGCAGCTTGATCTGCAAGCTCATTGCCATGGATTCCAACAAGACTCGGTACCCAGCAGAAAATTATGTCGAAGTCTCTGTTAGTCAGTATTGATAGTTGCTCCATGATTTGTGCAACAATCGGATAACAAGAATAATCAAAAAATTTTAATTGTTGCAAAACGCTCATGTTGTCGGTGTATAAGCAAAATTTACGACAGTCAGGTGAAGAAATATTTTGCAGTGCACATAAAATAGCAGTTGCTTCTGCCGTATACACTGAGCAGTATTTGGGTAGAGTATAATTATAAGGAGTGTTATCTAAATTAACACCGAAACCAACATGATTCATCGTTTTCGAACCATCCGTAAAGATTGCTTTATAGTTGTTATACTAAGCACGATGCTCAAGGAATATTCGCTGAATTGAATGTGCATCAATATGAGATTTTTTGAACCCAATGAATGCGTTTATAGGAGAAATGCATGGTGTATTCCAGGGAGGAAAGCAGAAACGGTCAATAGACAATATGCTCACTTCAGAAAGTTGTGTGTCTGAAATGAAAGATTTCATGCGTTCATAAAATGGACGTATAACCGTTGGACGAGCATTATAAATTCGCTCTAAAATTGACTGAGAGTGGTGTAAATTAAAGAATGCTTCGGTGTGGATGAAATTTTAAAATAATATCGCAATGGCAATTTCTGTTGACGCAGAGATAATGGAAGTTGATGGCACATCACATATAAGCTTTGCACTGGGGATGTGCGGAAAGCTCCAGAGCAAATCCTCAGAGCAGAATGATGGATTGTATGAAGTTTCTTCAAAGCAGTATTGCTGGTAGAACCATATGCTAAACAACCGTAATCTATACGAGATAAAATCAGAGCTTCATATACTCGGAATAATGATGTCCTATCAGCCCCCCAAGATGTGTTGGAGAGAACCTTTAGAATATTTAGCATTTTTTCACATTTCTTTCGTAGAAAGGAGATGTGAGGATGGAAAGAAAGCTTTTGGTCGAAAATTACATCGAGAAAACCTACTTCTGGTACAAGAGGAAGAACTCTATTGCGTATATAAATTTCAGGTTCAGGGTGAGAACTGCGTTTTCCGCAAAATTGGACGCAACAACTTTTACTTGATGAAACTGTGTATCCATTCTGATCACACCATTTCACAAGACTATTCACAGCAGTCTGCAACTGCCTTTCAATCAGTCTTATGTTTGATCCTTGGCAAGAAATCTGCAAATCATCAACGTATAATGTGCCTAAAACTGATGAAGGAAGTATTAAAATAATTTTAGAAATGTAGATAATAAAAAGAGTAACGCTTAATACGCTACCCTAAGGAATAACTTCCACTTGAATAAAAGATTCAGATAATGCTGATCCAACACGGATCTTAAAAACACGACAAGATAAAACAATTTTAATAAAAAATGGTAATTGACCACGAAACCCAAACTCGTAGAGGGTTCGAAGAAAACCATAGCGCCAAGTCTGATCATATGCCTTTTCAATATCTATGAATATGGAAACCAAATGATTTCTTCGCACAAATGCATGACTGATTTCTGTCTCCAACTGTAGAATGTTGTCAAGGGTAGATCTATCTTTGCGAAATTCACTTTGATGTAAAGGTATAAGCTTTTCCAATTCTAGTTGATGCATAAGCCGAAAATTGACCATTCTTTCAAATGTTTTGCTTATACAGCTCGTAAGTGCAATAGGAAAATTGTTTGAAGGGTCTGTTGGATCTTTCCCAGGTTTCAAAATTGGAATTATAATAGCTTTCTGCCATTGGGAAGGAAAAATTCCTTCATTGCAAATTCTATTATAGAGGCGGAGAATATTATTAAGTGATGGAACACTCAAATGGCGAAGCATATGGTATGATATTCTGTCGGGTCCCGGGCTGGTGTTATGAGATTTGGAAAGTGCCTTTTGCAGCTCACACATATCGAATTCAGAGTTATATGGGAGGGCATGTCGTACTTTAAAGTTAATTGGTTGTCGCTCAGCCCAGTAATTTATACTTAGAAATGTAGAATTATAATTGTCTGAGCTAGCCACTTTAGAAAATGTTTCAGCAATAATATTCTCTATATCTCTGGATGATGAGTAAGTACAGGGCTAATTCTTTAAAACCGGAAATGTAAATTCTTGGTAAATACCGTTAGCAGCCTTTACTTTTCTTCCATAAATGCTTACTAGATATATTAGATGTAATACGAGACACGTATCCAATCCAATATTCCCTCTGACTGCGTCTTCGAACTTTTCGGGCAAATGCCTTTGCATACTTAACAATATACTTAACGTCCAACAACAGATTTTCTGTTGTTGGACGTCTTCTAAAAATATTCCATCGTTTACTTTGTGCCTTCTCTGCTTCACGGCAGGTATTATTCCACCAAGGTTTGGAGAGCTTACGAGGTCTGGTAGAACTTTTTGGAATTGCATTATCAGCGGCATATAATATAATTTCAGATATTTGTGGAACGGCCTCAGAGATATCCAAACAATTAACCATTGCTTCAGTGATTGTGGCCAACTGCTGAAAGCTGTACCAATCTGCCCGTTGGAATAATTAGACAGATGGTCGTTGTGCCATCCTAACACTATCAGCAAGGGCAATCAAAATTGGAAAGTGATCACTATTAAGAAGATCTCTTCCAACTGAAAAATTTAAAAGTGGGAATAGTATTGGCGAACATACAGCAAGGTCTAATGAATGAAATGAAAGAGGGGGTTCGTGAAAATATGTCTTTTCATCACTATTTAACAGGCAAATATTATGATCAGATATCAACTGCTCAATTTGTTGGCCAAGAGAGTTAGTGTCTTCATTTCCCCATAGGATGCTATGTGCGTTAAAATCACCGAGCAATATGAAGGGAATAGGAAGTTGATCCACTAAAGAGTTTAAATATTCTTGTAAAATCACCTCACGTGGAGGAAGGTATACACAGCAAACTGTTATAAGTGTCTTTATGTGGACTTGAATAGCAACAGCCTGCGAATTGGTATGAAGGATAATTGGTGTGCTGTGGTAGAAGTTGGAAGTGAAAATGCAGACACCTCCTGAAACACTAGCATTTAAATTTGTATTTGAATCTTTGCATACGCAGTTGTACCCTCTAATTTTAGAGATTATTGAGGGTTTTAAATAGGTCTCTTGTAAATCAAAACATACAGGCTTGTGTTCATTTAAAAGTGATTTGATTTCGACAGTTTTAGAACGATACCCGCGACAATTCCACGAAATGAAACCAGACATGAAAAAAAAAGGAAAGTTTGAAAAAGCTACGCATGGCCGCCTGGACGCGATTTATTAGGAAAATGATCCATTTCTACATCAGATATATCAGATGTAGATGGACAAATTGCTAAAATAGAGTCTGAAGTAATTGGTATATCAGAAGGATCTGGAGGTTTAGGAAGGACTTCATTGTCAGATGTTTTAGCACTTGGAGGAGATTTTGTTTTCTTCCGTTTCTTCTTGGCAAAACGAGTTAAAGAAAATTCTGAATCTTTTGAATGAGAAACGAGTTGAGAAATTTTTTTTGAAGTAAATGCTGAATTTCGATTGTTTTCAGTTTTTTTTTGTGAGTTATTGCTCTTTACTGATTAAAGAGCCGAAGAGCAAGAATTTACAGGAGCAGGTTTTCAATGTATTAATATCTGTAAAGTCGGTTTGAGAAGTAGTATATTTCAATGTTGATCTTATGGCGGCACTATAAGTAAGGCCAGGTTTGGGTGTTCTGTCTAAAACCAATTTTTTCGCTTCTGCGTATGAAATATTTCTTTTAACTTTCTTTTTCCGTTTTCCATTTAGGACAGTCACGGGAAAACGCAGGATGGGGCCCAGAACAGTTTAAACATTTGAAGGTCTGTGAGCTACAAATTGAAGTTTCATGATCATCAGCTGAGCATTTGGCACATCGACGGCTGCCACGATAAGTTCCCTGCGAATGTCCGAATCTGTGACATTTAAAATAACGCAGAGGATTTGGTACATATGGTTTAACTTTGGATTGTATATAGCTAGCACGTATAAATTTCGGAAGTTCCGGACTACTGAAAGTTAGAATGATATGTTTTGTTGGAATGAATGAACCATTACATTTAATGTTTATGCGATGAGCTGCACAAACTTTTTGAGAATGCAATTGATCAATGAGTTCATTCTCCGAACAATCAAAACGATCTAAATCGGAGATTACACCTAGAGAAAAATTCAGTGTCCTGTGAGGAGTTACCTTTATAGGGAAGTCTCCAAGTTGTGTTAATTTCTGCATCGTAGCAATCTGTGTTTTTAATGAGGTCTCAATAAGGAGATCCCCGGACGGAAGTTTTTTAGCAGATTTGACATCTCCAATAGATGAAGAAATCAATCTTTGAACTGTGAAAGGTGAAACTTTATTAAATGTCTTTGTTGTGTGTAAGATTAGGAATCTAGTATCTTCGGTGATTGGTAAACGTGGCAAAGTGTCTGAAAAACCCATGCAAAAAGGGGAAACAAATTCAAGCCCCGACAGCACCGACCACCATGGAGCCCAACAAGGGAAGGCAGCCACCGGCTCTGGTTGCCTCTAACCTCGGCGCTTACCCTGATGCTAGCCAGAACGTATAGGCTAAGGGCCACTTCCAGGAACGTCTACCACCCTTAACGCAGATCCCCAGAAGGTAACCTCTTCGCTTGATCCACTTGAGCAGACCAGCCGAATGGCTGGGATACCAGCCGATTGATACACCGGAGACCAAAATGTACCACCTGTCAAATGGGTCGCCATGCACGGCCAACACGTGGGGTTTTTGGCTGTACATGAGAAGCAAGAAGCAAACAGAGGGGCAACAGATTCTCAGGGAGAGATCCCTCGCTTGCCGTCGGGGGACGGAAGGATAAAGCAGGCAGCAGAAGGCGTAGGGGAGATTAAACGTAAAATGAGTAAACATCCCTAGGTACCACGGAATTGGGACACCCGTACTCACCTATAGTAGATGAGCCCCCGAGGGGGAGTTTTGCGAGAGTGCCGAATGCGTAATCGTGTCAGAACAACAACGTATCGGTGATTTAGAGAGGAACACCAAAGTTCAATAAAAGGTTTCACTATGAGTAGTTTGTTTTCTATCTCAAGGTTTCATTGGTTCTGTCAATTTTGCAAAAGCTATTTCCGAACTGAAGAACGTACATCAGAATAATGGATTGTTTGTGGGATTCGGTTACTGGTTTTGCAGCAATATCCTCTATTTCATTCCCTCGGACACCCACATGGGAAGGACTCCAACAGAAAAGAATTTCAAAACTATTTTAACATAGGTTCTTTAGCAAATTTCTGATATCAGAAATATATGCATGATTGTTCGATTTTCCAATGAGGGCTTGAAGGCCACTCCTAGAATCGGAATAATTATCACCTTTCTAAACTTATTCTTAGCACAATATCGTATAGCACAATATATGACTGTGGCTTCCGAGGTAAAAACTGAAAGAAAACTGAAATTCATGTAATTTGTGACTTACAACTACATTCTCACAAGCAAAAGCATAACCAATATGAGACTCGGCTTTGGAACCATCCGTGTATACAGGAATGTAGTCACTGTACATATGTCTGTGAGCAGAAAAAAATGCTTTAAAAATGAAATTAGGAGTATTGGAATTTTAAAAATTTTGAAAGGGATGAAGCTAAACAATATCATATTGATTCCAAGGTGGTTTACAAAAAGGACTTTTGTCATGAACTTCAACATTATGGTAAGTTTCTTGTAGGAACTTCAAAATGCGTGTTCCCAGAGGGGGTATACAGGATCTGCGGACGTTGAATAGTGGAGATTGACAGATTTACAATTTAGAAACATTCTCATTAAAGGATGAGATCGGTTCGATAAAACACGGAACTAGTAACAGGCGGACAACATGTTTCGTCTAAAAAACAACGAGAGTTCATAAGTTTCAACATATAGAGTGCTAATCGGGAATGTTCTAAATGCACCGCAGCATACACGCAGAACCTGATGATTCATGTAATTAAGACGAGATAAATAAGAATTTCGAGACAAACCATATACAATACAGCCGTAATCCAATTTGGAGCGAATAACGCTTCGATATACTTTCAAAAAAACTAGTACGATCAGTACCCCAAGTAATATTTGACAGAAATCGAAGGATATTCAACGATCGCAGACATCTGTTCCGTAAATCCATGATATGGGGGAGGAAAGTCAAGCGTTTGTCGAATATAACACCAAGGAATGTATACTGGTCGCATACAGTCAGAGGATTACCATTCAGCGTCAATTCAGGATCTGGATGTAGTGGTCTTCTACAAAAATGCACGCATCTAGTCTTCTGAGCAGAAAATGTGAAACCATTGCTTTCAGACCAAATTGCCATTTTGTTAATTGCAATTTGTAATTCCCTTTCTATAAAATCCCTAGCAGAACAGGAGATCTGCTATGGATATGCATAGGATATTCTATCATCACCATAGATGTTTTTTTTGTACAGTGGTTGGAATAGTGGATAGAATCTGGTTGATTTTTATAATAAATAGAGTCACGCTCAATACGCTGCCCTACGGCGCTCCCTCTTCTTGGTAATAAGCTTTCGACAGAGTATTCCCCAATCTGACTCGAAATAGTATGTGTGCCATAAAAAGTTTTGATAAAAATAGGTAAATTTCCACGAAAGTTAAAATTAAACAAATCCTTTAAAATTCCAAATCTCCGAGCTCTATCGTAAGTTATTTTTATGTCAAAAAAGACAGACACCAAGTGATTTCTCCGTACAAAAGCATTTGATATGTCTACCTCGAAAGCTATAAACAGTGGAAACAGTGGAACGTCGCTTCAGGAAACCACTTTGGAAAGGGGATATGTCTCTAATGCATGGATCAAGCGAACATTCACCATTTTTTCAAGACGTTTGCACAGGCAGCAAGTGAATGCAATAGGTCTGTAATTAATGGGATTTTGAGGGTCTTTATTGGGTTTTAATATAGGTATCAAAATAGCAATATTCCATTGAATAGGGAAAACATGTTACTCCAGATTCTATTACACATATACATTGACCAAAGCATCATGAGAGAGGTGCTTACGCATAGCATACGTGACTCCATCTGGACCAAGAACAGTTTCTTTTGCATTTGATAAAGCATGCTGTAGCTCGGTGGGAGTAAAGTCAGAATTATATGGCAGAAGTTTGGTTGTACGAAAGCATAGAGGATTTCGTTCCGATCGACTTTTAATTGAAATAAAGGGCTTTGTATAACTACTAGAGTCACATACGGACTCAAAAGTTTCTGCAAGAGTATTCGCTATTTCTTGCATGCTGGTAATTTCTCTGTTGTTTATGTTTAAACAAGGAAGAGAGACTTCAGGGTATATCCCACAAGCTTTCTTTACTCTGATGAACATTTCCTTTGCCGAAACAGAGGACTTGATATTAGATACGAAATTCACCCAATAACTTTTCTGACTTCGCCTTCCAACTAGTTGCGCCTTACGTTTTGCTTCACTATATAGAATGAGGTTTGTTGTTGTTAGTTGTCTTCTGAATTTATTCCATGCTCTTTTTTCTCTTTGCCTAGCTTTAGGGCTTTCTTGGTTCCACCATGGTTTCCGATATTTTGGAAAGCAGTTCCCAGATTTAGGAATAGCAGAATCGGCTGCTACTATCACTGTGTCATTAACTAAACTTACATCATTTATATTCTCAGCTGTTACCATCGTTTTTGTAATAATTTCCATAACAGAAATAAACGCCCAATTAGCTTTTGAGAACAAATAACGAGGAGGACGTTGCATTAGAGAGCTATTTAAATAAAGGGGTTCTAAAAAAATGGGGAAATGGTCACTTTCCAACAGATCATTTCTCACTCTAAAATTAAACGTCGTTGCTAAAATTGGTGTACAAATAGCAAGATCTGTTGACTGAAATGTTCTATTTGCTTATGAAAATAAGTAGGTTTCCCATTATTTAAGAGGCAAAGAGATTGAGAGTCAATTAATTCCTTAATTTGTTTCCCACGAAGATGAACACGCTCACTACCCCAGAGAGGGCTCTGGCCATTGAAATCTCCAACAAGAATCAAAGGAGGTGGAAGCTCATTTAATAAGGCATTGATGTCTGTTTGATCTATAGACACATTTGGTGGCAAGTAAATGCTGCATACTGTAATTAGAGAAGGAGCCATTATTCGGATTGAACCTGCATGTAGATTCGTGTGTAGAGAAATAACAGACGACGGAATGTTATGGGAGACTAGGAGGGCAACACCCCCAGATGCTAAACAAGAAATTACGTTCTTTCGAATGAGATGGTAACGTCGAATTTTTGCAACATCTGATGGCTTAAGGAAGGTTTCCTGGAGTGCAATGCAGGCGGGATGAGTTTCATTAATCAGATCCTTAATATGAGAAATTTTATTAAACAAACCGTGGTAATTCCAGTAAAACAGAGCTGACAAAAATTCAATTTTTATCTGGAGGTTTTTTTTCTTTTTCTTTTTCTTAATACCCTATACAGGAATTTTCTTGTGTGAAGCGGAAGAAACGAGCTCCATATCTGAAAATTCGGATGATGAGGTGTTAATTTTTAAGAAAAATCTTCGGCAACATGAAGTTTTGTTGCAAGCGATTTTAGTTTCTTCCTGTGTTGGGCATTTTTTTTTCTTTTTTGAAACACCAATAAGTCGTGTCTCTGAACTTTTTGGAGATAAATTTTCTGAGATGGTAAAAATTTTTTGTGCTTTAATGGAGGTAGATGGTTGGTAATCAGGTGGAGCTGGATTAGTTATTGCGCAGTGACAGTGGATAATACTTGCATCAGTTTGGGAGCAAGACGTATTCTGAACTGATTTAAAAACAGATGAATAGGAAACATCAACTTTTAGAGTTCTATCATTCACAATTTTTCGGGCTTCTTGGAAAGTTATATTTTTTTTATCTTAATGGAAATTATTTCTTTTTCCAAGATCCACTTAGGGCAGGATTTGGAAAATGCAGCATGGGAGCCAGAACAGTTGACATATTTCAGGATGTCAGATGTGCAACCATTCATTTCATGGCCTGATTCTGCACATATACCACAAATATTTTCATTGCTTCGACAATCGATTTAAGAATGCCCATACCTCTGACATTTAAAACATCGTAGAGGATTGGGGATGTAGGATCGAATTTTGCAATTAATATAACCATCTTTGATGGATTTAGGCAAAACCGGCGTTTGAAATGTCAGAGCAACATGTTGCGTGGGAACAAGTCTGTCACCTCGTCGAATATTAATGCGACGAGCGGCACAGACATTTTGATCTCGTAGCTCTTCCAAAAATTCTGCTTCAGAAACCTTTATAAAATCGGGATCGGAAAGGAGACCACGTGATATATTCATGGTTTTATGGGAAGATGTTTGTATTGGAAGGAACCCAGTGTTGTCATTTTATTGATCTGCAATGCTTGTTTCTCGGACACTTGCAATAGTAGATCACCAGAGCATATTTTTTAAAAATATTTTCAACCTCACCAAGAGCAGATAAATTGAGTTTATTAATGAGAAACGGAAAAATGGAATGAAAAGTATTGGGTGTATGAATGACCAGTTATTTGGTATTTTAGGGGATATTTTGGCGCAAGAGCCATAATTGGTTAAACTGCGCCATACATATGTTTAAAAATTAAAATCAAAGACATCACATGCCAAAAGATTAACAACAGTTTCAAAAATGTGCTCTAAATACATGGTAATATAGGCAGAATTGTTAAAAAATTTGCACTGTAAGCAAAAAACAGAATTATTAAATATACTGAAAAAAACATATCTTTCAGGAAATTAAAGAGATTTGGATGGTGTATTTCATCCATCAAGTCACGCAAGGTAACAGATGAGCAATTAAAATAGTTCTGACGATTAGAATTAAAAGAAGGGCATTCTATCAAAATATGTTTGACAGTAAAATTAGTATGACAAGTGGGACATACGGGCACGCTATCTCCAAAAATGAGGTGCTTATGAGTGAAACGCGTGTGTCCTATACGGAGGCGAGTCAATTTTACGTCGATCTAGGAATAGCAGGCCACAATCCAATGAAAGGTTTGTTAGAATACAATTTATTATGGATATGCAGATCCCAGTTCCCCTGTCAAGTAGAAAGATGACGTCTAAGTAATGCTTTCTTCGCTTCACCATATGGTAAGAAAAAGTGAAGAAGCAGTTTTTGCGGCATAATGAGTCGCTTTATTACCATATATTACCATATATTCCTTTATTACCATATATTCCCAAATGGAATAAAGCTAAAAATTATGTTAAATCCCTTACTCTTGAGAAACTGCAGAGTAGACAGTATTTCCAAGGCAAATGAATGTAATTGTCATAGTGCTTTCAAAGTACTCATGCTATCAGTGTATATAATTGGTAGATTAAATCTTCTGAAGCGCGCAAAGAATTGCCAACAACTCAGCAGTAAAGACAGAACAACAAAAATTATGTAAGCGATAGCTCAGCGTCTTGGATGGAATAATAATGCCACAACCAACATATCCATCCAACTTCGAGTCATCTGTAAAAATTGGTATGAAAGCTGAATATTGACAACGATGATACAGAAATAGCTGTTTGAAAACTACTGGCGCTGTTGTGGATTTATCAAATCCAACAAAGGGATTCATAAAAGAAATGTGTGGTATATCCGAAGGTGGAAAAGACGAAAAATCGACTGACTTAATAGAAACATTATCAAGTTACGACCCTTGCAGCAATTCTTTGACTCTCTCGATGAAAGGGAGAATGTGAGAAGTGCGAGCAGCATAGAGTCTGCGAAGATTAACTGGAAGATTCATTTGACTTATGGGATGATTCGGAACAGATATCACTCTTAAAAAATACAAGGATGGTACTTTTTTACGCCTTAGATGCAACGGTAGCTGGTTACATATATTATAAAGGCTTTCTGTGGGTGAAGTACGAAAAGCTCCTGAACATATTCGCAAGGCAAAATGGTGTATGGTATTCAATCGTCGTAAAACAGATGAGCGAGCGGAACCATATACCATGCACCCATAATCGAGACGGAAAGAGTGACTGCCTCGTGAATATGGAGAAGAGAGGTTCTATCTGCCCCCCAAGAAGTTTTGGAGAGAACTTTTAGGATATTCAATGATTTTTCACATTTCTTCATTAAATATAAAGTATGAGGGTGAAAGGTGAGCTTTCTATCAAAAATGACTCTTAAGAAACGTATTTCAGGTACTACTGGAATAGGGGTATTGCGAACATGAACATTTGGATCTAAATGAATGCCGTGTTTCCTGCAAAAGTGGACACACCGACTCTTTTCAGGAGAAATAGTATATCCATTAATATCACACAAAACTAGTAGCTTATTAATTGCATTCTGCAGTTGTCGTTCTATTAAAGGCATGTTGCTTCCTTCTCAGGAGATCTGCAAATCGTCAACATAGAGACTTCCATAAACAGAAGGTGACAAATGATTAAGAACCTGACTAAAATTAACGATAAAAAGTATAACACTGAGGACGCTGCTTTGTGGAAGGCCCTTAGATTGATTAAAATGACTAGAATAAAAATTTCCCATGCGAACTTGAAATATTCAGCGAGATAAAAAAGTTATTTAAATGTATGGGCATGTTTCCTCTGAAACAAAGATTAAAAAGAGTCGAGAGAATGTCATAGCACCATGCACGATCGTATGCTTTTTCGACATCGAAGAAAACAGACACAAAATGATTCCTCCGAACAAAAGCATTACGAATATGAGTTTCCAGGCGAATCATATTATCAAATGTTGATCTTCCTCTACGGAAACCGCTCTGCAATAGGGGGATGAGGCCTTGTTTCTCCAATTCATATACGAGGCGGCCATTGACCATACGCTCTAAGGTTTTGCACAAGAGGCTAATCAAGGCTATTGGCTTGTAGTTCAGAGGGTTTGATGAATCTTTATCTGGTTTTAGGATAGGGATCACAATCGCTTCATACCATTGAGAAGGATACTTCTGCTCAGTCCAAATTCTGTTAAATAAAGTCAACAGATTGGAACCGCTCACCACCGAGTCCAATAAGGGAAAGCAGTAACTGGCTCTGGACACTCCCAACCTCAGCACTTACCTTGGTACTAGCCGGAGTCTATATGTTCAGAATCATGTCCAGGAACTTTGACCACCCTTAACGCCAAGGTCCAGAAGAGGACTCTTTCGCTTAATCCCTAGCAGACTAACCAAATGATTAGGACACCAGCTGATTGATACACAGTGCACCACCCGTCTAATGGGTCGCCACTCACGGCAAACACGTGGGGGTATTTTCTGTCCATGAAAAGCAGGAAGCAAACAGAGTGGCGACAGCTTCTCATGGAGAACTACCTCATCTACCCTCGAGGGAAAGAAGAAAAAAGGAGACAGCAGAAGTCGCAGTGGAGAGTAAACATAAAGGGAATAATGATCCCTGGGTACCTCGGGATATCAACACCCGTTCTCACCTATAAAGGTGAGCCCCTGAGGGAATGAATGACCATGTAACGAATAGTATATTTGGCTTCAACGACGTTAGAAAGAGATCCCATAGGATATTGATAATTATTCAGGTCCGGTGACACAGCCCACCAGGGAGACCAACAAGGAATAGTAATTGCCGGCTCTGGAAATTTTCCAAACTCGGCTCTTGCCATAATGCTGACCAGAACCTATATGCTGGGAGTCACCTCCGGGGACAGTGACCACCCTTAACGCCAGGCCCAAAATATGACCCCTTCGTTTGATCCCATTGAGCAGCCCAGTCATGTGTCTAGGATACCAGCCTATTGATACACCGGGGATCGAAATGTATCACCCGTCTAATGGGCCCCGTCTAATGTCGCCACGCATGGCCAACACGTGGGGTTTTTGGCTGTCCATAAGAAGCAAGAAGCAAACAGAGCGGCGACAGCTTCTAATGGAGAGCTCCCTCGCTTGACGTCGATGGAAGGAAAAACACAGCAAAAAGCGGAAGGCGTAGGGGAGAGCGAACTGAAAGGGAGTAAAGATCCCTGGGTACCTCGGTAATTATATTCGAACCCAAACAAAAAGTACAAAATGTCCGAAATATGTTGGTGATTTTTATTTATTTTTTTATATTTTTTTTATAAAACCATTGATAAAGTAGAAAAATAAATGAACTATTTTTTTTCTGTCTCATTCATGATTATTTCTACCTTTAGTTTCGATCATGCAAAAAAATGAACGATAAAAGTATGGCAAAGATATTGTAAGATATCTGAAATAAGACTTTCAAATTAAACTATGAAGTACAAGTTTACATTATAATGTAAAAAAAGTGATAGAAACTATGCTCTCATTCAAATAGATCTTAAAAATATGCACAAATAAAATTCCTAACTGAATCATCATGGTCTATCTCGATGGTGACTTAATTGAAGTCGTTTTCATTCTCTCTCTCTCTCTCTCTCTCTC
>JAPMOR010078357.1:0-36504 GCA_026543865.1 Argiope aurantia
ATATAAAATTTTTTAAAACTTTCATTTTCAATTTTTGTAGCTGGCAAAGTTTTGGAGCTCGACCTATTTTGAGATGAAATAGTTTTGCTTCAAACGGGACGTTAATATAACTAAATTAAACTAAACTTGAGATGAAATAACAGCTATGATGTCATAGTTCAACGTCAACCTTTTAAAAACGCATCTGCTGTCAAAGAAGCATATTTAATAATAAAGCAATACTGGTAAAAGAAGGTCAACCTTTTTAAAACGCATCTGATTTCAAAGAAGCATTCATAATAATAATGCAATACTGGTAAAAGCAGGTAAAAAAATAGATGCGATTGAAAGATGATGATGAAAATTGCCATTTATGCTTTATTCATTGTCTATGCGGTTTCGAGCTTCAATATTCATTGCCTACGTGATTTCGAGCTTCAAAACCTCTCAACCAAATCAACACCATGTTTTCACATGATAATAATACTTATTTTTTGAAGTCAACCACACATCTTTGTAGCATTCCTTTAATAGCATTATTACCGCAGATTATCTCAGAATAAATTTAATCAGAATTTCTTAATCTGTCGGAGAAAATCTTTCCAAATTTGTACTGACATCCTATACGCTTCACTCCAAATAAATATTCATAACCTCAAGCAAGTGAGTCTGAAGAGCCGAAACATGAGTTTAGCTGCAATCAAGTAGAATAAGTGATGTAACACGGATAAACTATTTAATTTATTATGCTCTTTAAGTCAGTTTTGAAAGCACCCAACGAGCATGAGGCGATTTGCAAAGCGTTACTGTGGCGCAGAACGAGCGTTAAAAATGTCGCCAATGATTTCACTGGATAAAATCTAATCAGTTTCGTTTACAAATGAGGATATTCATGCTTATTTCCAATATAGCAAATGAAATTGGTTTTTGGGAAATAAATGACTGTGTTGGAGTCGATACTTCGGTGAATCTTGATAGGGATGGTGAATTTTGAATTAAGTTGTTCATTAGAGGAATAAAAAAATTTATTTTCTTCTTGATTTTTGAATTATTTTATAGAACAGAAAATAAATATCGATTAAAAAACAGGATCAACGAAGAATTTAATTTTAGTTAAAACTCAAAAAAGGGCTTGTTCTAGGTCTATATCTTTACTTTTTCGTATAAGGAAATAAATTATTGTAATCATCCAACAGAACTGCATGAATGTCACCGGTCTTAGATTGGCAAGAGTTCGAAAAACTAATTTTTTTAAGAATAATGTATATTTATCAGTTTATGGATAATAACTCAAAATTTTACTCGAGACAAATTTACTAAGTGAAATTTTCATCACTTTTGCAGGCTTTTATCAAATTGTGCAAAAACTCAGTGTAGGAGAAGTTTGTCTTCGTATTCATCTGTACATTTTAACTTTAAATGATCAATTCTAGTATATGTATAAATTAATTTCGTGTATCTCAGAAACGGTTCTAAAGATTTTGATCAAATTTTGTATTTAAATAAAATTTTGCTTCTTAAGTTTATCTATATAGGTGTCTTTCGTAAAAAAGAATGTGATTTTACAAAAAAAAAAAAAAAAAGGTTTTTTTATAACTTACTATTAGAGCCTTTTTCTATCTGCTCTCATTCTGAAAATATTATACAGCGGCATCTTGTTAATTTTTGTGGTATTTGTATTGTTGCCATAGGATGATAACCTACTGGTACCTCAAGATTTTGGATATGGCGCTATATAAACTTATCCGAATGCGCATAGATACGGCTTACATCCAGTAGCAAAAATGCAACTAAATCCTGTCGATACTGCTTTGTCAGTGATGGCGGGGTGATTGGCTATCACAAGAAGAAGAGGCAACGATGCAATTATTGTGTTAAGCAATTTGAATAAATTATTAAACTAATACATTCATGATTTTTTTTTATTTAAATGACCAGTTCATATTTTGGTAGGATAGAAAAATATTCATATTTAATCAGTATGTGATTCGTATCTAAATATTTTCTCCCTTAAAAAAACAATCTGACGATTTTACAGTAAACAAATAAAAAAGAGCTGCCGAGGGAAGCTTGATCTCCCAAGTACTCTAAATAAAAGTGATAACTTGAAAACACAATTAAGTAGATAAATGATATGAAGTGTTTGGATTTATTATTGAATTTGTCTATATGCATAAAATTGAGATATCAGATTCATTCCATCCAAGGATTGGCAGTCTGTCTATCTGTATGTTTGCAAATAAACGAACATGATACAAAAGACATGGACAAATGAAATGTAACCTAACTGTCAACACTGTAAACTATGGATGTACATAACAGCAGCAACAGCAACAACAACAACAAAAAAAAAGAACTGAGCAAAGTCGAAGAGTTTTAAATTCAAATTCACTGAAACGATTAAATTATGTTTATATGAATAAGAAGCGAAAAATATCATGAAGGATAAAAACTATATATTGATTAAAAAAAGTAGCCTAAATTATAAATTATAAACATCTTTATTTTCAAAATAAAATTTTTTAAATTGAACTACTATTCACTGAAATTTATCTACATTTTTAAAATAATCGTTTGCATTTGCCAGAAAAGGAAAAATACTTTTTTTCAAAATTAGAGTTGAGATGTTTAAGTTGAATTGCGTTCACAATAAAAATGTTTGAATGTATGAATTTTTTTTACTGGATGCATCTATTTCCCTAGATTGCTCTTGATTTAAAATTAAACAAAAATATAAGTAGAAAATTATACGTGGAATTGCTAAGTTTAAGCATCGGAATAAAATATTTTACGAAGGAACTGAATAGGAAATTATCATTATTTAAAAAAAATCTTATATTAAAAATTTTTACAGGATAAATATTTATTTGAAACACTTGTCAAATTTTGGAAACAATTGTTGGAAAGGAAGGTAACAAAGAATTTGTATTTATTATCCTTATTTTTACTGTTGTATGAAGAATTGTATAAAAATACCAGACAAAGAATTGTATAAAAGACAAAGACAAAGAAGACAAAGAATTGTATAAAAATACCATCAAAGTTTAAATCGAAAGAAGAAGCAGAAAAATATCTATCTGAAAAAAAAATTCTTTCGTTTTTAACGTTAATAAACGAAGTTTATTTCCTCCTTTTATGATTTAATATCATACAGAAAAGTAGAAGAGAAAATGAAACAAATGTAAAAAATTGAAATGCGGTATCGCAAATTCCAAGTTATTATGTGAGAACATTATTATTACTATTTTTTCAATCTAATCCAGTTCTAAAATTTTTTCTGTAGGCCAGATATTTTTTCATGAAAAACCAGTTTAAACCGGTTAGAAACAATCACGTGACTATCAGATTATGCATGCGTCGATATTTAGAAAAATATGTTTTTTTTTTCATCTCAAAATTGTTCCGAGTTCCAAAATTTTTTTTGAGGTCAGAATTTATTATTTATTTATTTTTTTTCAGTTTAAATTAGTTTGGATTTAACACGTGACTATTGTATTGCGCAATCGTTAACTTTTGGAAGTTTTTTTTTTTTTTTCTAACACAAAATCGTTCGAGCGCCAAAATTTTTGTTGCCAGCTAGAAAAATTGAAAATTAAGATAAAAAAATTATTATTATTATTATTTTATGTATATTTTTCGAAACCTCCACTCGCTGTTTCGCTTTGATTCCCGTTTTTTTCTTTGTATTTCTTCGATATTTCGGTAACTGCTTACGACCCATGCCTTTTATTTTGTGCCTACGCATTTTAAGGTTTCAAAAACCCCAAACCAAAACAACATCATTTTCTCACACGATAAAAAAAAAAAAAGAATAATCTTTTGGTGCAATTTATGCCATGAACGAATTTGCACACTTACACGTTCTTTATATACGTTTCTTTTTCAAATGGCTTTAGCATTACGATGAAACATTAATCGGTTTATTCTGATTTTAAACCAGAAAAGAAATCTCGATCAACTACCCAAGGGATTAACAGTTTATTATGCGATTTATCTTTGTAAAATTTCCTTTAAGGCATTCCTTAATTTCCTTAATTTTCCTTAATATCGCAATTGTACTATCTAAAAAAATATAATTTTGTAAAATACTAAAATAAATCGACAAAGATGGGCAACACTAAATTTCACTGCCAGTTGTTATTACTACTCTTCTAACATAATTACAAAAAGGAATGAAATTTATTAAACTTTCTGTGACAAGTTTCATTTCTCTCCTAAACATGAGAGATCTATAATATTTGTTCTTAATATTGTGAAAAATCATTAAAGAACTTGCCAAGAAGGAGTTCCTCCTTTTAAACATTAAATATTTCAATGTATTTCGAATTTCCTTTGTTCAAATAACATATTGAGCAACATTTCAAAAGAGCCTTGTCAGAATCATTTGCATCTTTCCTTTAGAAAATACGATTCCCAGATGATTTCTGCAAACTCATTACTTACGTTTGAGGTATCCCAGGAGTCCTCGAATGGCAAGTAGTTCTTTAATGGATACAGTCTTTTAGAAAGATGAGCAGAGAAGTTGATTCTGAAGGCCACCGAGGGAGAGAGATATTTCCTTGGATATGATCACACATCATACTTCAGTTTACATTGTGACAATTAGCATCTGGTGAGATTCCCGTGAAGATCTTTTACTTGAAGATATAGTGCTGCTTATTTTGTTTTTACTTTCTCGCATACGTAGTATGGAGAAAGTATAGCAATAATCAAGAAATTCATGCATCTCTACGTTTTAGAGCATCTTGATTTCGGAAAGTTTTTGGAAAATATCCGTCCGTCTGTCTACTTGCCTGTGACAAAGATAACTCAAAAATGCTTGAAGCTAAATGATTGAAATTTGGTATACGATTTTTACACCAGATTTATATATATATATATATATTCAAATTTTGTGCAAAATCTGTTCATTCGAAGTGCGTTTGTTCGGCCATTCGAATGTAAATCAGCACTATAATTACAAAACGAAGAGGGCTGATAGATAAAATTCGGTACACTGATTTAACATCTATAATGTATACACCTGTCTAATTTTGAGTTGAATCCAACTACGAGTTGGCGGTCTATCGGTGTGTACTTTCAGAAACATGTAAACAATAATTCAAAATAGCAATGTCTTAAACATATCAAATTTGGTATGGATTTTTATTACAAGTGTAATTCTGTATCAAATGTTTATTTCATTTGGCTGCAAAAAAGTGTCTAAAATGCAAATTCTATTTTTGGATAGTACTGACAGATGCCAGAGATTAATCGCCAAATTACTCGCCAAGGATATCAAGATAAATTCAGTAAAAATGCTAAATTCACGCCAAAAGGTGATATTTCGTAACTATTGTACGCCAGTGCCTTATAAGAAGTTCACTGGCATGGCATGTTTATTTGAGAATATACAAGAAAATTTTGGTGAGGCCGCACCTTCTGTTTTATTAAAATATTTGAAAGTAAATAATGTATCTAAAATAATGAAGAAGGATAAAAAATTTGAATCAGTTGAAAGGTTCGTATACGAATAGTGTGAGTTCAATTCGTATTATGAATTTAACATGAATTATATTTATTTGTGCATTGTTACGTTGATTGAATCTGTAAATAAGTTAGTATCTTTGTTTTAGTTTAATATAATGCAGTATTACTCATAGACGATTTTGGTAAAGTGTTGCTTTAGATGTCTCAATAAATTGTATTTGTCCTTTTCAAATTTATTTTTCCACATTGGAAATAAAAATAAATTAAAAAAATAATAGAAAAAGAAAAATGCTTGATTCATTAATTTTTAAAAAATATTTTTACGGAACTTCTTCCACCAAGTCAGTAAAAGCAACAGGTTCGTTTGTAGTGGGTGTATGGTAATACACAGTCAGTAAGCCTCAATAACAAATAACGACGTTTTATTAGTCACAAATACACGGACACGAATACACAGATGAACACACGCAATACACAGCAGCTCACTACAACAAACAGTAGCAAACAAGTAGTAATCGGTCGGTAGTAAACACAAAGCTCACCAAGAGGCCAGACAGAATTTAGCAGGAGGAGGGAACTTACGTAGCTATTTTTTATGGTCTCCCCAAACGGCTGCTTTTCTCCACTATATCTTAGCCTTAACTGTACCCAACTGCCGACTCATTAATATAAGACTGACTGCTCCACACACGAGTCGATGCTGCTTCTATAATGAACTCCAGGATTCGGCAAACAGCCCAATTCACCAATCGTTTGAGCTCCACTCAACGCCTACGCTTCGCTGGACTGATCCAACTAATTCACCGTTGCCTTGCTATGTGACTCTAAACCTTTCGATCACTTCTTCTGGTTGGACTGTCGGCCTTTTATTGTTTCCGGAGCAGGACAGAGGAGGTTCTCGAACTATGAAGTATAATTCGTCTACTATTGGTTCTATCGCCAAAATTCTAGACGATTTTAGTATCCTCCATTTTGTTGTCGCCAAGTTTGTCGCTAAGCCCACAGGTGTTTGATTTGGCATCCGATCAGCATCCAATAGATCTGATCCTAAAACAGTCTTTCCTACGATGTAACTAAGTGTGCTGGGAAACAACATTAAAGATTCGTAACAATATGAGTGATTATTATTGGGTGATTGAATTATACTATAACACGATACGTTTAGCTTTACGAAAAAAAAAAAAAAATAACGCTTTTTAGACAACACCCTGATCCTAAATTCTTTGATTCTATTTATTATTGGGTTGTTCGGAAAGTAATTTCATTTTTCCCCGACATAGGATTTAATTGTATTTTTTTGCACCCAACTTCACATTTAAGCCGTATAATTTTTATATGCTTTGAGAGCTCATATAGCAAGGCTTGTGTGTGAAAAATTCCAATTAATTCTACGCAGTAGTTTTTGGTTGGTGCCCTTTTAAATATGGAGAGCGATAAGCAGCATTTTCGACATATCTTACTGTTTTACTACAGAAAGGGTAAAAATGCTGTTCAAGCCAGAAAGAAATGGACCGATGTGTATGGAGAAGGTGTGTTGACAGTACGCCAGTGCCAGAACTGGTTCGCTCAATTTTTTAGACGGTAAAACCTTCACCTCAAATGAGAAGGTCAAAAACCACCTCGATCAGTTTTTTGGCAGCAAAGACCAAAAATTTTATGAGCGTGGAATTATTCTACTACCAGAAAGATGGCAAAAGGTGTTGGACCAGAACGGCCAATCTATAATTTAATAAAGTATTTGTTTATTATAGGAAAACTATCTTTCATTTCCACAAAAAAAAAAACGAAATTATTTTCCGAACAACCCAATATATTATTTTATGAATTTTTAAATTATGAAAAGAAAGAAAAATTTGAGCTTTGCGTAAAATTATTAAGAAAAATGTAAAGCGAAAATTGATTTTCCAGCAGCGTTGAATTGATTAATTTGAAGTAGCTTAGATTTTGTAAAATGAGACGATGTATGTAACAATAAATTCAATACACGTAAATAACCAATCGCAACAATATGTTAAAAAAACATTTGTACATAAAATATCACATTCCCACTGGTCTTTTTAATTAAATTTTTTTTATCAGAAAGGAAGTAGGGGAAAAAAAGCAAATAAACGAAAAAGAAAAATAAAAGTTTTATCTTTCCAAAGTTTGGAAGAAGATTTTTACTCAATTGAATGATAAATCTTTAAAATCTCTGTTTTCCAGCCAGTTTTTTTTAAAAAAAGAAATTGCAAATATTTTTTCTTCACTTAAATCTAAACTGAGAAACACCTATTTTACTAGCTTAATTATCAAGTTTAGATTCGTTTTCTTCAGTATCTGATTTATTGCATGAACGATTAAAAAAAAATACTCATATGCATATGCACGCAAGCACGATTTTGTTTTCACCTAATTTATTTGTTCTTATAACTGTCTGTTGGAATAAGTTTAGTTTTTCTTCTTTTAATTGTATACAGGTTTTATTGGACGATATTTACATTCAACTGGTATATTTTTCTTTGATTTTACACTTGATTTCAATTTTATCAATGTTTATTAGCTTTATAATTTGATGCTTATCTGTTATATAATTGTCTTATAGTATTTTACTGTAGTTTGATTTTGCCGTGTTTTTTAATTCAAATTTTAAAATAATTTGTTTACTAAATTAACATTATTGTTTTTAATGTCGTTGCTTTGTATATGTTAATTCCTGTCTTGGACAAAAGTCAAATCTCTCACAAAAAAAAAAAAAAAAAAGTCCTGGTTTGAATTTCAGCTTGAAGTTGACTCTTGGTAATGTCTTCAGATTCTAAATTCATCATTTTCTGTGTATTTTTTTATTCAATTTTATTCTATTTTTTTGCAATTTAAACTTAATTTTTTCTGTTCATTTGAATTATGATTACTCTAACGAAGCACATTTATAAACGCCGCTGTGATTATTTCACTTCTCCTCCATTTCCCGAAGCCTCATTCTCTTTTACTGAACGCTCACAACAGTTTTCAGGGCACCGAAATAGGAGGGTTTTTGCATTTTTAGGTGACTTCTCTCTTTCTCTATAAATTATTTTTCCCCCCCATTTTATTAAAAACTATAATTGTAACTCAAGAGTTATTTGTCTTCGTTTTGGGGAGTATGGAACTAAAGATGGTCCGGACAAAACAATACTCGTCAATTTTTAAATATTTTAATATTTTGGGGGCATTTTTTAAATAGTTTCATTTATTTTAGTTCCTATGTTTAATAGATTTCAGACTCTAACATTGCAATGAAACGTCAGGCAATTTATTCAGATTCTAAATTTGAAAAAGAAATCGCAAGCAGATACCAAAATGATTATAAATTTATCGTCTGATTGTATCTTAGTGAAATTACTATTATGCAATGAAAAAATATTCTACAAAATTTATCGTCTAATTGTATCACAGGGAAATTACTACTGTGGCTATAAAAAAATTACAACTGACGATCATTTGTTTATAAAAAAAGATAATTAATTTGCAATACAGACATCATAGTCATTTTCAATGAAAAGAATATAATTTAACGAAAACTGAAATATATTTACTAGCACGGTCGTAGGAATTGCGACCAGTACTCATTTCACAGAATTACAAAACGGAATTTCTGTAGATTCAATTTTTACGTCTGAGATGCCCCAGGTGTCATCGAGTGGCAAACATTTTTCGTTTCCTGATTGTTCGGAGATTTGAAATTTTATACAATCCTTCCTTCTAAATGAGAATATGGTATACTAATATTTTCAAAGTATAATTACAATTAAAAATTAATTTAATTGTTTTGATTTCATAGAAGAGATTCAATCTAGTTTTGAATTTGAAAAGAAACTAATTTCAGTATGCTATAATATTTATAGTAAGAAACTACAAATTAAAGAGCAGAATCTAGAATGCATCTAAGATAATTTTTTTTGCCAGTGCACTAGTAAAAATGCTTCTTTAAAAACCATTTCTTTTATCTTTTTTAATTTTCTGGAACAGTATTTACCCTCCTAATATATTGTTACCGTTCAACCACCCTCATGGGGTGGCGAATTTAAAATAGCTCTTTTTAATTTTTCGCTTATAAGGTCTAAAAAACTCTGTTTGAGAATAATATCCATATTTCTGTCTGATTTTGAACACAAAACTCAAAAACCCGTCGAGTTAAAACGATAAATTTGGTTAGCATTCTAAATTCCAAATCTATGCACTTCTAGCGAAATTTAAATTATATCTTTGAAGGAAAGTATGCCTGCTATTCTATATGTCAAAATCATAACTCAAAACTGCAAATAGTTATATATAAGGAAATCTGATATACATACACGTATTCTCGCGTTAAAATTTAGATAAAAATCTTTCAAAAAGGTGCAGTTGATGAGTTTTATACTTGCATTATGTGAGTTTTTTATTTCAAAACTTAACTATTAAAAAAATAAAATTTTACTGGCTGTCTTGTGTCTAAAACTGCAGATTTGTGTCATATTTTGAATACGATCAGTGTAAAGGAAGATTTTCAAAATGCTGTCTCAGTTTTTTTTATCATTTTACGAAGTATAAAATATGTCATAATACGTCCTTTATCTCGGAGAAAAACGTGAGTACTCTCGCTTTCTGACTGCCATGACCTTAAAGGGTTTGTCATTTCCCAGTATTTTTTAAGTATCCAAATCGTAAAAGATAAGTCATTAAAAAATTCACAACAAAATGATGCCTTTTAGAACTGAACTACACAAGAATAGAAAAAAGTTTTAAAGAATTAATCCAATTAACTGATCAAAAATTTCTAAATATATAAAAATATCTTGTTGACATCTTAAGCACACAATCGTACAGAATTTCAGAACTATAAGATACCAGAAAGAAGAGCAAAGTCGGTTAAAATAATTCATCTTTATAAAAGGAAACAAATTAAAATATGTAAAAGAAGTTCATGTCTTCAGCATGTTTATAAGATTAATAATTATAAGATTAAACGTTATTTATTTCCTTTGATAACCAACTTGTTCATCCAGAATATTGACTCCCCAGACTTTAAGATATTTGTATTAATGCATTTATTTAAATATTCACATTGTTTTTTATAAGAATGAAAAAATTTAATTCAATAGTATTAGTCTATTACAATTTTCTGCACATACAAATTAAAAGTGTATATAATAAGAAATAAAAGTGGAAATGAAAATTCTACTTCTGAATTAATGTCCAGAAAAAGCGATATTCTTCTTTAATTTAATATTGGCAAAACATGATATTGATTGGAGAATGAAATTAATATGAAAAATTTCATAGCATTAAAAAGCATGTCACTGATTGTATATGAAATTAGTATTATTGATAATGTAGTGTTTTAAGTTTTTCAATTTTTCAAAAATCCTTTCTAGAAAATAATATTTTTTAAAGGAATTACTGTGAAGCTTTTATCCGAATAATATTAAAAAAATACATAGGTAAAATACACAAAGAGGTGAAATTTTAATTAAAATTTGAAATTTGAAGAGTTTACAATAAACTTGCACTTTTGTTGAAGAATAGAAGTACTACATTTTAAGTATGAAAAACATGTATGAAAAACATGCAAACAATCATTTGTTTTAAATATATGGATTATATTGCGACCATTAAACGGATGCTTTCTCAGACATTTTGGTAAAAAAAAAAGGACACTGTAAATGAAACAAATAGAAATAAAAATCATCAATTGAATTTAAGTTCTTTTAAAGCTACATTCACTCTTTGAATAAAGACAATTTATCCATTTAGCCTCCAGATGATTTTTAAAATTTTTTTAGTTATTATTGTTAAACTGGAAACTCGAATTTGGCAAAATAAAATACTTTTATCTATGCTTTTATCAGTATAGTTATTAAATTATTTTTGATTACGATTACTTTTACATTACAGAGAATCCATTGAAGCCAATAAATATAATAATGGCATCACCCAAGGGAAAACAGTAAAATGTTTATTTAGAATTCGGAATAAGTGACTCTTGAAAATTTTTTCCTTTTTATCTTTTATTTAAGTAACTTCTGATGAAGGGTTGTAAATAGATTTTAATTGAATTCTAATTTTTTTTTGCTAAGGTAAATTAGATTTTTATGTTCGAAGTATTTCTTGAATAAATCATTTTTTCGGGTATTTTGACCATTTTAATTTTAAAAATATGCATTATTTTTCAAAATTATTTAGCATTTGAAAGGTTTCGAATAAATCTTTCGAAATGTATTTCATTTACCTCATTTCTTTAAATAAATATTATCAGATTTGTATTAACTTGAGAAATTCGGTATCCGACTAGTTGAGAGAAAGAATTTATATGAAAATTCGCATTTTTTATAGTTTCCAAAAGTAGACACGTTTCTGTTTCCAGTGGTATCTTTATTTTGTCTATATGTCAATTAGGAGACAAGTTACAAAAAATTATTGACATGTAAGTGAATGCTTATTTATAAGCATTTAAAAACTTCAAATGCGTTTTCAGAAGAACGAGTTTTTCCATAATTCTACTGTACGAGTATCGTCATATCTCAAAAAATAATCAAGTTATCTTAATGAAATTTATAATTAGTGCTCATTATGTTTTACAGAATGTAATGACATATGGATTTGATGTTGAATATCCTAGAAGTGGATTTATGACTGTTTAATATAAATATTGTTGAAAAACAATTCCTAAAGTAAAAATTAAAATTTTAAATTAAAAATTTAATTTTTGAACATTATTCTTGATAATAGTTAGTTATACTCTAAGATATGTTATACATGCAATGTTAAAAAAATGAAAAATTGTAACAATTTTTTTCTTCTCTAGAACAGTCCTAGTTTTTGTGAATAAATGCTAAAATTGACACCAAAATATGCTTTTTATTCAAAAGCTACATATATATTTAAATGATTTCTCTTTTATTCTTCCTTTTTTTTCCTTATATAAATAAGGAACTTCACAAAAACTTTAAAATATTTATTTTTTATGAAAAATTACTTTCGAACCTTGTCAGATACCTTAAATTCAATGCAGCTTTGATCCCAGATAATTTCGCTGAAGTTGTAATATTTATTATTATTATTATTATTTCCATTTCAATAAAATTTCATTTTCCCAAAATGGAAATAAAGCAGAATATTTCTCGAAGAAAATTAGTTGGAACAAAATTTTTAAATTTTATTTTAATGATGTTTTGATTGCGTTTCATTGCAAATGTTGAATATCAACATCTTCGTTTATGTTGAATTTCCTTTACCATAAATCGCAGACGATTTTGGAAAAATTGCGTCATATCTTTCTGTAATTTTAATTTTGTTGCAGTCAAATTTATTTTTCACAAAATGGCGATAAAAATGATCGAAATAGTTTCACTTTTACTCAATATTTTATCATATCAATAAAAAAATTCATGTAAACCTTAATATATATTTTTTTGAAAAATCCCCTTCGAACCTAGTTGGATACCTTAGTATTTGCACGTGTTTCAACATTTCGAACCAAAAATGCAATAAACAATATAAACGGTACGTCTCGGATTAATTCATTAAATTCTTATGCTAGCATTAAATAGATTTCGTTGCTAACATATAAAGTATTTATAATATGATTAAGGGAAATTTCATAACTGTATTTACTTAAGTAATGCCATCGTTTGTAACAATATTTCTCAACCATTCTGTCTTCGAAATAAATGGGGAACAATTTAGTATGTCACAAATTATAAAAGGTTTCTATTTTTATATAAAAAAACTATTAGATGGAATTTTAAATTCTTAAACGAGCATACATTTCACGATATTTTAAAAATTGATATGCTGAACAAACTGATTCCAATACGTAATAATGTAATTGGTTTTACTTTTTATGCGTTTTTTTCTCCCAAAAGTGCAATTTATTTCCCATTATGGAGTCTCAGTTTGTTCTGGTTGAAGTATTAATTGCAAATTAACCTATCTTTATGGTCGAATACTCAAAATATCTTCTTTGATTCGTTTCCTAATATTAAAGTAATTGGTACTAATTTTATCTGAATCACAAAATTATCTAAGTTTTCTGTTCAACAACCGATTCTCAAAAGAGAATTCTCAGAAATACGGCAATATATTGGATAAATTCTACTGACAGAAGTAATTAGCATTGATCCATACTTATTCCACAAATTTTTATAATGATATGTCACTAAGAATAAAAACTAAGTATAAAAACAAAGAAAGTAAATATAACGTTGGATTCTTAAATCTTTAATTTGGAAAAACTTTTTTTTCCAAAAAAAAAAAAAAAACATTTGTGTGTTTTTTTGAATTTTATTTTCTACTTTCGAATAGTTTAACAAAACTTTAGAAAAAAAAAATAACATGAAAACTTCTAATTGTTAGATATACATGTTTGAGTTTGTATTCAGTCAATAGTTATTTTTGTATGAAAATTATTTTTTTTGTCTGTTATTTAATTTTCGTAATATTATTGTTTGCATCTAGTTGCTAATACAGAGGAAGATTTGAAATCATGTGCGAAGATTCATGTTGGATTCTCAAATCTTTGACATGGAAAAAAGGTTTATTTTTTTTTTCTTAAACACAAAGACTTATTAAAATTTTTAAAACTTTATAATAACTTAACAGAAATTTAGAAAACAATATGATACATTAGAAATGTTACACACGCATGTTTGAATTTTTATTCAGTTATTATTATTAGTTCTTTTATATTTTAAATTGAGCTTTTAAACTGTTGTTTATTTTTTGTAATACAGTTAAACATACGTTAATTCTCAGATTACATTTTGTCTTACCTCTACGTGTTTCAAGATGCATTCTGTAGAAGTAAAATTCAAAGAAATAAGATGTCGATACTTTATATATATATTTCTAAATGGTTTTCAGTATACAATGAAATTAATATAAATAGTTATTCATAAAAAAATTGCACGAAATTTTTGATTTGTTGTGCAAAATAAATAAGGTAAATATAATATAAGATTATAATATAATTTAGAATTGTAATTAAAGCAATTGCAATTAAATAAATCATACATTACCAAGAATCATAATCACATCAATCAAAATAGCATAGCTGTTAGCAAATCAATTGCTTTTCTAAGTAAGAAAGGCATATCAATAAAGTTAGAATTGCCATTTCTTTTGAGTAGTATTTTCTAAGAGGTAATACTTAGGTAAATTTAGAATTAAAAAATTCTTGAAAAATATATATGTTTAAATGTTTGGGTTTTTATCACACACGCCATTGAAACATTCCTTTAATAATATTATTTCTCCAAATTAACTCAAAATAGATGATTCTGAAATCCTCTCAATGTTCAGATAAACCGAATCATTTTAAAACTTACTCCTATATATACTTCTTGTACGTTTCGTTTGAAACATATATCAATAATATGAAAATAAACGAGAATTTCGGGCAACACTGAAGGACCGAGACATGACAATCAGAGCAAAATGCAATGAAACCAAATAAAAGATGTGAAAAAGATAAAATCATTTAATAATTACGCTCATTAAATCGTTTTGAAAGTGCTTAACATGTTCAAAGTGAATTGCCACTTAATGCTGAGACTCAGAATGAGGGTTAAGAATTTGACAAAGAATTAGCTGGGTGCAGCTTTTTTCTATTTAGTTCCTCTTGCAAAGGCAATTTAATAAGGGAATTTCATGCTGGTCTCAAAGTGCATCTCAATACAATTGCGGAATTAGCAATTGTACATCTTCATAAGGTCATTTGAGGTCAAGATTTGAAATACCGTAAAAAGAAAGCTTTCAATGCATTTGAGGAGTTCACAAACGCTTTGAAAGCTTTCTTTTTACAGTATTTCAAATCTTGCTGAGATTATAAAAAAATATTTATTTCATAATCGAATAAAGAAAAACTTTTATTGCAGTTAGAACTAAAAAAAAATATGTTGAATGTCTATATTTGTACTTCCTTGATTACTAAGTGAAAGTAATTTAATCTTTAAAAATCCGACCTTGAAACTTTCTCAAATCTCCACTTCTTAGACATCCAAGATTCCGAAAGACATATTTTAATAATAATGCCTATTTCCCAGCCTATTAATATTTACTGAGCCGCATGACAAGCGATATATATTAACTTGATGGTCTCATCTGTACATTTCCCGGTTCTCGTTGATTTTTGGACAAAATCAGTGTCGGAGAAATCTGTCTCCATGTGATAACTTTTACTTCTAATTTTGAGTTTTTGAACCACTTTTTCGAGTATGGCCCACGAATATTCAATAGCATTGATGTGTGTAACTGCTGTTTACAATGAAAAAGACACCTTATTTTGACGTTACGTACATTTTGTCTGGGGTCGTTGTCCTGTTGGAAAATGGAATATCCATATAAACCCAATTTTTTAACACTTTCTCTTAGATTGCTGCGACCATATGATTCATCCAACTTGTTGCAGAAACTTTTCAAATCATAGGCAGAAGTGTAAGTGCTGAAACTGTGCTAAATGCCATTAGACAAGCTGGATATAAAAGTCGCATTGTTAGAGAGAAACCGTTCATCAGCTTGCAAATTCAGAAAATGCATTTGAAGTTCAATTTGAAGTGCAAAAATTCATCAATAGAAGACCAATAACCTTTGGAAGAAAGCTATATTTAGTAATGAAAGAAAACTCAACATTTTTGGCAGTGGCAGCCATCGTACTGTATGGAGAAAGCCAAATACTGCTTTGGATCCAAAAAATTTACGTCCTACAGTTAAACATGATGGTGACTCCATCATGATTTAAGGTTGCATGGCTTCATCCGGGGTAGGAAATTTAATTTTTATAGATGGCATTATAAACGACATGATTTACTTGGATATACTTCGCAGCAAGCTAAGGGTAAGTGCTAAAAAATTGGGTTTAGATGGAAATTTCATTTTCCAGTAGCACAATGACCCCAAACAGAATGCACGTAACTTCAAAATATGGTGTCTTTTTCATTGTAAATAGCATTTACACATGCCACGACAGTACACCGACATCAATATGATTGAATATCTGTGGGCGACACTCGAAGCAGTGGTCCAAAAACACAAAATTAGAAACAAAACCCATTTAAAACAAGTGTTGCAAGAAGAATGGGGTAAAATATCTTCAGATACCACCAAAAATGGGTCGATTCGGTACCATGAAGGCCAAAAGACATGCAACTTAACAGTAACACTTTGTTTCTATGCGTGATATTGCAAAAATTTCTTTGGGGTATTCTCAATTTTTTGAGGCAAAATTCTGCGTATGTTTATTTAAAATGCTTCTGAAACGTATCTATTTAGAAGTTTTTCGTTGATTTTTCTTTATTTTTACTTTAAATTAAACTATTTGTTACGTGTAAAAATAAAAACATGTTTGCACTTCCGGTAATGTGTTATTTATATTGAAAGTCGGATTTATCAAGTAAAAGTAAGGTGTACTCTCAATTTTTTTGAGCCACTGTATATATTTAAACAGAAAATACTACATTTCCATTGGCCTTATAAACCAAAATTAGCTTTTTTTTATATCGGAAATGGGGTAGAAAGAAAGCAAGCAAATAAATGGAAAAGAAAATTTTTATATTTTTACATAGTTAAATGATCTCTTCAAACTGTTTCGTTTTGTTAAATTGTATAAAATGAAGCGATGTCTGTAATAATAAATTATTTGCACGTAAATGAGAAATTGCAAAAACATATTTTATACATAAATATTTGAACACAAAATTTAGCATTTCCATTTATCTTAGAAATCGAAATTAGCTTTAATCGGAGATGAGGTAGGAAAAAAAAAATGAAAAATTTTGTCTTTTGGAGGCTTGAAGGAAGTCTTATTTAATTAAATGATAAATATCCAGTGTCTTTGTGTTTAAGAAATGTTGGGCCCTTTTTTCATTTGATCGGAATTGAATAACGTGATTTTTTGTGTTTCGATATCCAGTGTGAATTTAATTCTTTTCATTACCTGATTAATTTTTATAATATCACATAAATGCAAGTACAGTGCATCGCTTTTAGGCTATTCTCTATGTTTTTAAGCTCAGTTTGCCCAAATTCTCCAGTTCTGACACGCTTTGCTACAAAAATTCCATGACTTAGTTAAAGTGAAACTGTTCGTTTTGAATGATGCCCCTCCCAGAAATAGATGTCCTAAATGCCGCAAAGAATTTCAATTCTCCTGATTTATTCCCAGATACCCCATTTCCTTTTAACCAGCATCGTGAACACCTTTTAACCTTCTAGAAATAATCCTTGGGGCTACAACCTTCTAGGAAAAGAAGGTTCTTGCGTTTCTAGGTATAGCTTGGGGCGTTCTCTTCTCTTTTAGTTCTATGATTAATTCCATGGTTTCCAGAAAAGTTTAGATGTAAACTACTTATTACTATTTTTTCTTTTTTAACTCTTTCCCTATATCTGAGAAATCAATTATTTTTTTTGAACCGAAAATTTATGATAGAAACGCAAGGGATATATTTTGTTTCGATTAAAAATTCAGCACTTGGAGATTGAAATTCAGCTTTCAGAGTTAGGAAGTTTCAATATGGCTTGAAGAAAACAGCTAGATTAATTTTAGAACCGTTTTATGTAACCTAACTTACTTCCTGTTCGTAAAAATTGAACTTTTTTTTATCGAATTTTCGCCATTTTATTGAATTTTCTTCTTTAAATATTTAACTACATATTAATCACAAATTGCCTGCTATAATTATCAAAGAAGAAGCAAACATTGTTCTGCAGATATGTATTAATATGCCCATCATATCCAATCTTGTAATTCAGATTTTTGATTTATTATCTGGAATTGGTAAGTTTCAGATAAACAAGTGTAACTGTTTCTTAAAACAAAAATTCTCATTATATTTTTAAAGATTAAAAATTTTTATACATTTTTATTTATTTCATATTTTCAAATTCAGTTCAAAGTCAGTTTTTTTAATAAGCTTCACATAAGAGAGAACTTTAAAGATATTTACAATCTTTCCTTTTAGATGAGAACGCAGTAGTTTGATATTACAGAATAAACTATCATTAAAAATGAATTGAAATAAATTCAGAAAGGGAGTAATTTATTAAATTTAAAAAAATGATTTGAATATTCTATTATATTGTTAGTAACTAGCTACAAATTAAGGATATGGACGTATGATCTAACTAAAATAAAGACAATCAGTTTTCAATAAATTAATGGAAATTGTCATTTTTTTTCCTTTTTAGAATTAGTAATAACAGTAAAATTTTTAAAAAATCATTTCTATAATAGGTATACTATTATCAATAATTTAATTAATAACCATAAATTTTAAACATATTTTCAATTCACAGATAAAAGCTATCATGTTTTTAATCATCTTAAATTTGAAATGTTTTGGAAATTTTTTGGGGAATTTATAAATGGTCATATCATTTTTATTCATTCCATAAAATTATTTTATGAGGATTCAATTCCATTCATCTATACTTATAATAAAGCTCAATGTGTGTATGTGTGTGTGTGTGTGTGTGTGTGTGTTGGCGCTCTACAGACCAGACCATTCAACCTACAGCTACCAAATTTGGCACGTGTATACCTTGGAGGTCGGGAATGTGCACCTGGGGGTTATTTTTTCTAATTTTTTGACTAGAATTTTATTTATTTAAAAATTAAGCGAAATTTTGACGTGTTTCTGCTATAACTGCCGAAAATATTACCGCACAAAAAAGATTTTTACATCAAGTTAAAGATCAAAAATTTATCTTTTAAATGATACTAATGTTTTAATCTTAAAATTAAATTTCTATTTTTAATGAATTTTTAAATAAATATTTTAATATGTTTTTCAATAATTTTTTACGTTAAAAATAAAAATGAGGATTAAGCACGTTTCGCATTCATGAGAAAAAAAAAGATTTTTTCAAAGTGTTTCCATGGCATTGATTAAAGCTGTAACTGAAAATAAATTAAATCTTTTTGGAAATGAAATCTGCAAAATTATAATTTTCAGCAAGTGTCTGTAAGAAATGAAACAAATATGAAATATTATTTTTTCTAAAAAATAAATTCAAGAAAAATTATTTTATGATCTTTTACACTCTCTATACAGGGTGTTTATTCAATCCCGGATCCATTTTGATATTTAATGACTCATAAAATAATGAAGATGTAAACAAACTTATGGCATTTATTGATGGAATAACTCATATATTTTCCTTTTCAGGTTTGAATATTTTTACTTTTGTAAATATCGTCTGCGCGTGTTCTTAATTTCAGATAATTTCATTTTCCAGTCTAAATATCTGTACTTTTCTAAATATCGTCTGCTTATTAATTGCATTTTTCTCTCTTTTGTTTTTGGCAACTATTGAAATGTTATGTTTACTTTTGATGTGTTTCTTCTATGTAGTACTTTTGTATGTGATGTTTTATTCGATCGGATATTAAGGAGAATGCATACACCACAAGAGAAAGCACAGATTTTATGGTGGTCATAGAGTTAATTTCCAATCAACTAAATCACTGACTTTTAAGAGTTAATTTCAAATCACTTAAACTGACTGATTTATGAAGATTTGAATATCACTATTCAATAAAAAAAGGATAATTTTAGATTTTTCATCGATCGTTTCAAAGAAAATACGCCAATCAGCGCGCAGATTTCTCAAGATTAATTGGCCTAAGATTATGAAAATGTTGAGTTTTTCTTAATTTTTAACATTCAAAACTTCATAAATAAGTCTTAGTTGATCGTGGAAAACAGAAACATTCATTCATTTATTTAAAATTTGGTGTGTCCAGAATATTTCTTAGAATTTGATACCTTACTGCATTAAATTTAGACTTCATAATTTTTGAAATATATTTATAGTCCAAAACAAAATATTATTATTGATTTCATTTCAATCCTTTTGAAAGCAAAACTAAAATCTGAATTTTATGCTGAATCTCAGAAATTTTTGTTGAAATATTGTTTGAGATATTACATAAATTATGAAAAATATTTTGTAGTTAACATAAGACTTAAATACCGAGCGATTCTGTTTGCAATACTCACATTCAATAATAATAATAATAAATAAATAACAATAAAGATGATAAATAAAAAAAAACGCTTGGTTTTATTAAAAAATATCTTAATATTAATTGCAATTCGTCATTTACATTTTTAATTAAAGTTGAAGTTTTACCGGAAATGGCAACAAATTAGCAAAATATATGTAGTTAATTGAACGAAACGATCTAAACAACATTATAAGTTTGGTATGACTATCAAAATTTGAAGATTAAAAATGTTTTGTTTGAGAATCCTTTAAGAGACCAGTTACTTAAAATATTTAATTGAAAATTGTAGCGAGCGGTAATACTGGCGAACCGGCTGGTCGCCAAAGGCGGCTAGTATGAAATAAGCTCGAAATTTATTTAATTCTTTTAGACTTAATCTTTTTCTCAGACTTTAAGAAATGAATAAACCGCTTTTAGAAATATCGAGTTGCCTCTAACTTTTCTTAACACGACAGATAAATATTGAAATGCGTCTTTTTCCGGCTGATGAAAATGAAAACTATTTCCAATTTGAAAGTGTTCATTTATCTTGTCTCCGCTTTTGCTCTTTCAAAGATAATTTTATTTTCGTTCAAAGTCAGGGAAAGAATATTAATTTGGAGTGAAAACTGAAACTTTATCAACCTGTCCTAGGAGGCAAACTTTTCAGAATTTTTATACTTTTAAAATTGGTGATAAAAACATTGCAAAATCTGTGATGTGACGAAACAAAATATTGGGAGAGAATTAATGTGAATAAATTTTATATAGTCAATAAAACTGTTTTAGTTCTTTAAAAAAATATTTTTTAGCTGTGTTATTTGATGAAAGCGAGAATTTACCTGTATAATCTTTACTAAAATTTTAGGATAATGTGTGTACATATTTTAAAATTTCATATTTTAATTCAAAATAAACTGTGGAAGGTTTAAATAAGTAACTCAAACTAGTTTTTTGCAGTTTTAGTTAAGAATTTTAATTAGTGAAGAATTAAGGAGAATGTGACATTTTTCGCGATATCTCCCAAAAATAATATTGCACAAATATAATTTTTACACTATTTGAAAATGCATAAAAATCGTAATTCATATTGCATCTATTCAATTATTGTGTAATTTTTGTTCCTGGATATTTGAAAATTTTAAAATATTTGTTTCGCATCATTTTTTTTTTTTGCAATTTTGTTTATTCTTTTATGGAAAAAAATTATTGCATTATTTTTCTGCCTATGGCAAAAGTAAGGAATCAAATCTATTTTAATTAAATGCATAGTGTAAGGGAAAAATAAGAAGCAAAAGATAAAATATCGCAAAAGGTAGCATGAATTAGAAGACATATTATCCTCGGCAGTTATGTTTTACTAGTAATGTGACGTAGTAGGATTTGAATCCATTTGGAAACTTCAAGGAACTGTAATGCATATTGTTACAAACCTGCAATTCGGCTTCCCAGCATAGTTTGTTCCCTCGTTGGAAAGAAAGTTTTAAAGTCATCGGTACTAGACGGCGTACAGGTGGCGCGTCGAAGGTCCCAGAGCTTGGCGACAAACTTGGCGACCATTTGGCGACTTGGCGACGAATTTGGCGATTTTGGCGCCAAAATAGATAATACAAGAAACTTCGAGAATTTTCCCGATCCGTCCAGTAGGAACCGAGATACGCCTCGAACGTTCCTGATTGGTTGAGAGGCTTCTAGCCCCGCTTCCTGAGACCTATAAAAGGGTCCACAGCTGCCAGAGACGACGGAGTAGTCGGAAGAGGGAGCGGAGAAGCCAGTAGTCAGAGTGGACGGAGTGGTCGAAGAAGAGTAAGCGGAATCGACGGAGCGAAGTCAGTAATCCGAGTCAGAGTCGGAGAAGTAGAAGACGGAGTAGTCGGAAGCGACTGAGTCAAGCTAGTGCTGAACTGAGCTGTGCGCTACTGTCTGCAGTAGATTCTGGTTGTATGCTGCTGTGTGTGCTGTTGTATGCTACACGTCTCGGGTGAAGATAATCGTCTTCTGTGCTGTATATAGTTGTCGCTTTTGTGCTGTCCTGTGTGTCTTCGTGTAAATAAACGTCGTTGTTTTATTTTCTACTGCCGTCTGCTGATTGATCGTTCCACACACCATATCACTTCCACTATCCAAACGAACCCCGGTAAAGAAAATTTCGTAACAATATTGTTTGAATCAATACACATATCTCTGAAAAAATTACAAAGACTAATATTTATTTTGTCTCCCTGCTTCATTTAGACGATTTTAGACCATTTCAACAGCAACCTCGAGAATGATAAACCGATAAAAGGATGAATTATTCAGATGAGGTGCCCGTTGACAAGTTTGAAGTAATGATGTTCATAACTCACTCATTTTTGTGTTCAGAGGCATGCAGTGTTTTTTTGTTTTAAAAATAAAGTTTATCAAGATTGCTAGTAGGATTTACAATATAAATACATGAATATCAATTAATTAAAAAATTAACTATTGTTTAATACTTATATTATACTTTGATCCAACTATTAGTTTAGTTACCAAGTAACATAGGTTTCATAATATATATTTTGTTTCTAATGCCGCTATTGCCAAAATTCTTATAGTTTCTGGAGCCTCAATGTTTGTCACCGATTTCGGCGCCAGATGATTGTCAAAGTCGTGGGTCATTAATTCAACTTTCATTCAACTTCCATCAGCACTTTTATAAAACTACTTTCCATACCATGGAGCTAACTGCTTTGAAAAGCAGTATTATAAATTCTTAATATTACCATTCGGTTTAAAAATTAGCTATTGGTTAAGGATCAGAATGGGCAGCAGTTTATCGATCTACTATTTCAATTAGATATTTCAGTTACCACTATATCAGTAATTTTTCTATTTCAAATTAGGGAATTATTATCAAAAAAAAAAGATTTCCGCGATAAATCTTTTTAATTGCATGCAATAATTCATTTTTTTTTCTTTTCTAAAACTGACCGCTTATTGTGTCCTAAATAATACTTTCTATCGTACTTCAAGTATGTTTAAACATTGAAATTGAATAAAACAATATGCATATCTCAATTTAAAAAAATATTTCCTAACAATCCAAATAAACAGTAGTTTAATAGTTTTCGTCAATTTCGTCGGCAAATGTCTGTTAAGGCTGAGGATGACTAATACGACATCCATAAGAGGTATATGTGTAACTGCCTTCTTTACCATGGAACTAACTGCGTTGTGAAGCAATATTATAAATTCAAAATATTATCTTTCGGTTTAAAATTTAGCTATTGGTTGAAAATCTCAGAATGGGCACCAATTCATTGATCCGCCAACTATTTCAGTTTCAAAACCAATGTAAGTTTTTCAATGCACTTTTAAATTTCATCCATAATTGTTAATTGCAATTTCGATTTCTAATTAATAAATGTAATCGAATGCTATTGAAAGATTTGTTAAACAACAATATTAATTATTAATTATTTAATATCAATTTTTCTCCAAAAAACGAATCATGCACTTCTTTGAACATTAAAACGATTCAGTTTTTATAATTTTTCAAAATTTCATTAGTGCACTTTTATAAAAAGAACTAAAACTCTTGCTAGAAATTATTTATATTGCATATAACAATTCACTTTTTTTTCTTTTACTAAAACATGATTTCTATTTTAGTCGCATTGCGTCTCAAATAATTCATTTATTGAACCCAAGGATATATCGAACTCTTCAAGTACTGAAGTAGAATAAAACAATATGCATATCTCAATTTAAAATACCTTTTCTAACAATCCAAACGACATTAAATAAGTAGTTCAATTGTTTCCAAAAAGTTTTGCACGGAATCTTGTAGTTACCGTTCGCTTTTCGTGCCTATTAGGGGAAAAAAAGCAACGTTCTAGGAAAAGTTTAACTACATGTTCCAACAATTCCGTCTGGGATTTCTTCACTTCACTTGATAATGACGGATTTAAAGTTTTAAAAGGGAATCGTATCGATTATCGATATGTCTAGTAATCACCGATAGAAGTGCGCTTAAAATATTCAGATTTCTTTATTTTGTCTCATAATGATGGTAAAATTATTTTACTCAATGGTAGCTGATGTGAATTTAAGCAATTCTGTGACAAAAAAAAAATTTTTTTTTGTCCACAGTTGCTAGATACTAAATTAAAAAATATATATTCTTTCTTTGTTTTTTTATTGATCCAATTTGCTAAAAGTCTTTTTAAACAATTAAATAGAATTCCTCAAATGTAATTTTCTTTAATCTAGGGCATAATATGTGTTTTGCTATAATCAAATGAAATTCTATCAGTGAAAAAAAAAAAGTGGATTAAGAACCGAATAGTTTAACTAAAGTCTCGGAAAGCAAAACTTCCGGCATTGCAATGTTGGAGAGTTCTTTAGCTTAATATTCAATTTTGTAGTTACTTTACAGATATTCGTAGACGAATATTATTCTTTTAATATGAAAACTAGTCACCTTTTTTACAAATTGTTCGCCCATGATATTACTACTGTTTATTCAATAATGCTATTATTAGTTTTTAGTAATGTTATTATTCGTTTTTAGTAATGGTATATTATTTATAAGTTTTATTAATGCATCTTTGATGAACTTAAATCTTATCTCACCAAATGCAAGTTCAATTTTAAGCTATACTTACAAGATAAATATAAATCATTCTGATTAGTTGAAGATGCAACAAACTGGCGAAATCGGCGCAATTGTTAAGATTGGCGGGGGGGGGGTATCAATGCTTCTATTCACTATATCATCGCTAGAAAATGGAGAACCGACGGGGATCACGACCCTTCATGACAATTATAAAAGTCACAAACTTTACAGTGAATGGTCAAAATCGTTACAATAAGTGCTGAGAATCCCTGTCACGGGTGGCATGGTTCAAATGACCATTAATGACATAGTAAAAGGTCACATGAAATTTTTTTTTTAGAAAAACGGATCAGCTTCAGGGCTGAATGATTAAAAATTTAAATATAGAGAAACTCTGAGTATTTAGAAGTATTTTTAGTATATATAGAATTATCATAATATATTATTTTGAATTATTTTTATGGTATGTAGTTTATTTAATATATAGAAGCATTTTAGTATTATTTTGTACATAGAAATACTTTAGCATAAACTCAGTATATAGAATCTTTTAAATATATAAAACTAAAATTTCTATAAAGAGTTTCAAAAAGATCTTTCAAAATTCTTGATGGAATAAAACTTACAATTCTAAATTAAAAAAATTACCACTCTGTTTTTTTTTTGTGTGTAGTTGAGGCTTTCTATAAGAAGGAGATTTTGAGATTTTATCTTGACCTTCAATGAATTAAAAATTAACCTAAATTATCATGTTTTACCTCAATGTCTCCGGAGTGAATTTTCACATAGAAACTATTTAACTATTTTAAAACTAAAAAAAAACTATTTCATCTTCACTAAGTTTTCATTACGAGGATAATGCTATTATAGACTTGACAGTCTTTCACTAAATTACGAGTTTCAAATATCATCAGATATACAGTATGTTCCCAAAAAGATTGAAACGCGGTTCTTTACTTATTAGAGATAGATAGGCAATGTAAACTGCAAAGTAGTTCAAAATAAGGTACGAAACAAGACCATGTTAATAAAAAAATTTCGCCTTTAATTTTCCAAAAGTTACAATTTTTAAATTTTTATGCAACTTCTCCAGAGAAATTAAAAAGCTTTAATTTTTTTATAGGACAACATCATTATAAAAAACCCTGCATACTCGTATCTTTAAAATTGAATGAGTTGTACTTAAAAGAAAACTGAACATTCTGTATAAGGACCACATACCAAAATAGAAATAAAATTTGTATCATTTTATAAATTTATAATAATATTTACATTCAAACAAATTAATTCCCAAATTATTTAGTTTCCTTTAAATAATCGCAATTTAGTCGTTTCAAATATTTATGTTATTATCATGTGAGAACATGATATTGTTTTGGTTAGGGGATTTTGAAGCTCGAAATCGCGTAGGCAATGAATATTGAGCTCAAAATCGTGTAGACAATGAATAAAACATAAATGGCAATTTTCATAATATCTTTTAATAGCATATATTTGTTTACCTGCTTTTACCAGTAGTGCATTATTATTATGTATGCTTATTTGACAGTAGGTGCGTTTTTAAAAGAAGTATACGCAAAGCACAGCTAGAAAAATTGAAAATGAAAGTTTAAAATATATATATATATATATAGGGATAGAGACCGATAGAGAAGTCTCTTGACTGTTTCAAACCGCTTTAAACTGGTTAATGACTTAAATTAAGTAAGACAAATAATAATAATAAGGTTTTCACATGATAACATGAAATTTGTGATCGTAAATTTCATTAAAATTTTTTTATAATGTATTTTTTATTAATACTGCCTAGTGAAATGCAGATAATCTTTTTTTAACACAAGATCTTTCGGAAATACATTTTATAAAAAGTCTATCTATTTGTATGCATGATTTTTTTTAATTATATGTGCCAACTGCAAGATAGAATAAAATGAAATTGAGGGCCACATGCGTCCCCCTCCTCTTATAGACAGACCGCTGTTTTTCTTTCTGTGTTAAAGTTTTATTTAACGCAATTGGAATTTTTTTTGCCACGTGCTATAAAATTTTTTATTTAAAATTTTTACAATCAATTTGTACAAAGCTCCTATTTTCATCGAAGAAACGGTATTTTACGTGATGTGAAAAATGGTATAAGTCAATTATTTTTTTCTGTATCATAATTCATTTGATTTTAAATATACAGTTATGCAGTTTTTTTTTCTAATGATCTTATTAGATATGAAATAAAAACTTTCTAACTGTTCAAATTTGTCTAGAATGGCTGCATAAAAATTTAAAAAGTGTAATTTTTTGAAAATCAAAGGCTAATATTTTGTTTAAATTGCACCTTATTTTAAGCTGTTTTGAAATTTACATCGTCTACTTAACTTTAATGGGTAAAGAATAAAACTGCGTTTCAATCTTATTGTATACGCAAATTAGCCTAATGATAAAAAGAATCAAATCACAAGCCATACGGTGAACATTGTATGATCGGAACACAGAAATTGCAAGATAGAATTTTATTAGTTATTAAATACGTAAATCATTTGACAATTTTTTTCCTATTATATATACATAGGTGTACAAAATTACTATAAGTTATAAAATTTGGTGCATTATTTTAATGAAAAATTGTAGACACATATCATATGTCCAATACAACAGATTTAATCAAAATATGTACATAATTCTTTTCGCTATATTGATCACCTAAAAACAAATTAAGATTTAAAAAAGAAATTTAAGAGTTTATCTAAATCAATAACCTAAATTTTACATTATATTTAAATTTAGACTAAGGCTATTAAATTGAATCTTGTGTATGCGACCACAATAGATGAATTTTAAGCTGGTTAAATGAAATTTAATATGTGATTTTAACACCAAAACTGCTGTACAGTATCAAATTTTGGACCCAACAAAATGTCAGTATATGGTTGCGAATACTAACTTGATTATGTCTTGTAATCTACATATAAAAACACAAAACAAGTTTGTTTTTTCCCTAAATGTGCTTATGAATATTAATTTTTAAGGTAGAAAATAAATTTTAGGTCGAACGCAAATCCATGTTTACACAAATAATTATTTCAGCAGATAAATTATTTCAATAACAAATATCAATAACATCTCCCTTCCATTCGAGAACGAAAATGATCAAGCAGTTTAAAGGATATCTATTTAATTATTTGTATATATAAAACGCTGTATATATACGTGGCACAGAAATAACTTTTATTATATATTTTCGAATGAAAGCAGTGAAATGTAAACAAATAACTCCACTAGCGATTCAGACAGCTTCACTGAAAGTTTTTATAGCTGCGCCAAATTCAATGATTCATTAATTAATGAAGCTTTTAAGTATTCCGCACAGTATTCATTCAGTACAGTATCTAATATTCTTTGTACAGTACAAAGTATACAGTATTCAATTCTCTTTACTGTACAATATGCAGTTCCCTGTACAGTGCAGTATTCAGTACAGTACACAGTATACAGTATTCAATTCTCTGTACTGTACAATATGCAGTACAGTGCAGTATTCAGTACACAATATACAGTATTCAGTTCTCTGCACAGTATTCATTCAATTCATTGAGAAGACAGGAAATGTAAAAGGAATTAAGAATCAACCGTCAAATAAAGTTTGATTAAGCTCGAAAGTAGGCTTAACTCATTGGCAGATGGATAATTGTTATGCTTTACTTATGGGAACTGCTGAACATATGAAACAAAACGATTATTTCATAAAAATGAATAATTAATTATCTTAAAACTAAAAAGATATCAATTTCAGATTAGGGCAATATCTACTTTATTTTTAATATCATTATTTTCTCGTAAACGAAGTATAGAAAAAGTATAATGATCGTCAAAAAATTCGAACTCGAGATTCTGACGAATCTCCGCGTTTTAGACCTGTCTGAGTTCGAAAAACACATTTTTGGAAGATGTCCCTCTGTTTGTCTGTCTGTGACAAAGATAACTAAAAAAACGATTTGAGCTAGATTGATGAAGTTTTGATATACGACCTTTACATCAAATGTATAGATTTCTATCAAATTTTGTGCAAAATACGTTCAGAGAAAGTCGTTTGTACGGCTGTTCGAATATAAATTAACATGCTTAACATGAATATAAATTAAAACGAAGAGAGCTAGATGGATGAAATTTGGTACACACATTTATTTTCTATAGTATAGACAACTATCAAATTTTGAGCCAATCCAATGAGAGGTTGGCTGTCTGTCGGTCTGTACTTTCAGAAACATATAAATGCGATAATTCAAAAATACAATGGGTTAAAAAATATTAAATTTGGAATGAATTTTAGATTATAAGAGTATATTTTTAACAAATTTTTCGTTAAATCGATTGGGAAAAAATGTATCTAAAACGTTGATTCGGTTTTCAGATGCTATTAACCGCATGTCAGGGATTTATCGCCAAATATCTCGCCATGATAGATTCAGTAAAGATTTCGAAATTCACAAAAAAAGTTAATATTTCGTAACTATTGTATACCAATGCTATACTGAGCGTTCTCTGCTAAAACATCTTTATTAGATTGTACGCGAGAAAATTTTGAAAAACACCACTCGCAGGTTTAAGTATAATAATTAGTTTGTAACAATTAATTTTTGAATGATGAAATGATGATGAAATTCTAAAACATCCATAAGTAGATTCAATCGTGAGCTTTTGCCATTATTAAAATTAAGATTAAATAAATGCTTTGAAAATGAATCCCAAAGATTTTCACTTCCGCTTTTATTTCGTTGTATAGAATCCATTCTATTTACACACATTATAATTTGTTTCGATTCCGTTAAATTCATGTTTTTTGGTCTTACCAAAATAACAAGGTGAAAATTAAAAAAAAAATATATCCATTCCACATTATTATTTAACGATCTATAGAGTCAGTAATCTGGAGAAACAAGTTGGTCAACAAGGCGATTAATATATATAAAAATTTATAAATCAAACATTTGACAATCTATATTAACTTATCCATAAATATGTAAAGTTCGTAACTCAAAAATAAAAAAAAGCAATATAAATAAAATATGGTATGCTATTTTTACGGCAAAATCGAAGATGAATATCTAGTTATGGATCCAATCAATCTATAAAGTTCAATGTGTGTGTGTGTGTGTGTGTGTGTTGGCGTTCTACATGACAGGTCATTTGACCTACAGCTACCAAATTTGGTACATGTAAACCTTAGAGGTCGGGAATGTGCAAATGGGTTTCCTTTTTTTGAATTTTTAATTAGAATTTTAATTATTAATTAAAAACTAACTTTCCCGCCAAAAAAATTTTCCATTTTCCCCACCGCCAAAAATGAGTAAGGCTTCAGTTTTTTTTCCCAACAGTAATGAGGCTAAGGTCAACATTTTTCGGCCGAATATTTCAAACAATTCTGTTTATTTTCTTAATGTTTTATGCATTTAAAATTAAACATTGTTAATTAATCCATCTTTCAGATTCATTCTGAAGTACTTTTGAATTAAAATAACACAGAATAAAGGAAATTAAAAATTTGTAATCTGCATAGCGTTACCCCAACTGGCGTAGAAAAATTCACGCATTTGCATTACCGTAACTGGCGTTGAAAATTCACGCATGCGCATTGTGTTCTGATTGTTGACATGACAACCATTATCAACGGATGATTAAAATTATTTTTAGGTTAGTTGCATGCTTTTGTAATTAAATTGTATTTATGTTAGTTATATATTTTTTGTATATGCTTATAGTTTTAAGTACATCGTTTTTTAAGTAGTATTTTTAAACCTGTTTTCAATGATTTAAATTATTTTTAGGTTAGTTTCATGCTTTTGTAATTAAATTGTATTCATGATAGTTATATATTTTTTTTGTATATGCTTATATTTTTAAGCACATCGTTTTTTTAAACCTGTTTTCGACCGATTATTTTAAACGATTCATTTTATTTTCTTAGTGTTTGATGCATTTAAAGTTAAACATTGTTAATTAATCGATCTGCTCATGATGAATCTGAGAAAATTTTGTTGGCTAATTCTTGAGATATTACATAAATTAAGAAAGATATTCTTTTGTGCCCATAAAGTTTAAACGCTCAGTGACTGTTATCAGTAATCATATTATAAAAAAATGCTTTGTTTCTGTAAAAAATATTATTATATTAATTGCAGATTCATTCTTTCCACTTTAATTTAAAGCATAAATTCTACTAGAGGTAACAGAAAATTATAGAGATACATATTACGTTATGACTGAAGGCCTTTATAATATTATGAGTGAATTATATGACTATCAAAATTTGAAGTTTTAATATATTTTGATGAAGAATATATTAAAGTTAGAATTGCGTAAAATATTTAATTATTAAAATTTAAACGAACATTAAGATTGGCGAACCGGCTGGTCGCCAAAGACGGCTAGTTATTAATAAAATGGCCAAATTGCTTAAAAGAATCCTTTCATTTTATTATAAACTTAAACATAAAGGCTACAATAAAGAATTGATGGTGAATGGTTAAAATAATGTAGAAATTGATTAAAATAAGAAGTAACCTTTTTATATGCAATATAAGTCTAACAAGGAGAGGGCAAGGGGATGAAATCTGAAATCGGGATGAGATTTAGTATAATGAATGTTCATTCATGAAAATATTAAAACGCAATGGCCAGTCAATTTCGAGAAAATGGTCCTCAAACTTTTGGTAAAGCTTGTATACTTGACTCCCGTCTCGATGATACCGATGGCATGGTTGTCTAGGTAAACGTCTCGTTTGCGGAAAGTCAGGATACGAACCTGGCTAGGATTTTTTTCTTTTTTAATAACTTTTATTCAATTAAAAATGTACAAATACTTTTAATTAATAAGTTTTTAATTTTTTCATCCAAAATAAATATCTATTATTCAAATACATAATAATAAAATTAAAAGAAAAACTTATAAATACAGATGCATTTTTTAAACAAAATAAAATTATTTGTTTAATTAACTATTTATAGATAGTTTTAATTAATATGCTACTTACTTTTACGCAAGGATAAATCTTTATTTTTTTAATATTTAAATTATAATTTAATTTTTAAAAGAAAAATAATTAAAAACGTAGCATTAATGGCTATAGATTACTTAACATGCTTGCATCATTTTCAAACAATTATGCTGGAAATTCTTGGATTTTTATAACAATAGATTATCAATTTTAACTCAACGAAGCTGTATTAATATCAAAAATTGAAGGGAGCAGCTTATATTTGTTAAAAATGTAAGCAAATATCCCCAACTGCGGTAATCAAAAGAAATAGTAGAGAGCAGGTGTTAATTTATTGAATGCCTAGGCAGATGGTTCAAAGCGTAATAAGCGTATACAAAATTCTTATTTAATCGAACATGATCAAGAAATAAATTCTTGCAAAGATAGTGTAAAAATTAAATCAATTGTACACTATCAATTGTCATCACCACCTTTAAATAAGATGATACGGTATGCATGGTACGCTGTCCAACTTTCTGATGAAAGATGAGATATTTTTAAATGCAAATGAAGTTTGTTTTCCCATAGATACCTTAAGGAAACCTTGCTCTTGTGGACAGTAATCATTTATCAGTTGTGCAAAATGTCGAAATATATATTGTTTCCAATGTTTTTACTATAGTTACCATTCTGGTTCTTGTATATAATCGAAAGTAAATGTATATAGGATGATTTTTTAGAAATACTGAATTATTTTTTTCACGATGTGAATTTTTATAGTTAATAATTATTACCATTTATGTTGTATTTTTTAAATATTAGATTAAATATTAAAATAATAAACATTTATCCGTGAATAAAAATAAGTAGCGTATTAATTAAAACTTTCTGTAAATAGTTAATTAAATTTAAATGATTTTATTTTGTTTAAGAAATGCATCCGTGTTCATTATTTTTTTCTTTTAAAATGTTAATTTTATTTTTATGTATTTTGATAATAAATATTTATTTTGGATGAAAAAAATTAAAAACTTATTAAGTAAGAGTATTTGTAAATTTTTAATTGAATAAAATTTATTGAAGAAAGAAAAAAAATTCCTAGCCAGGTTCGAACTCTGACCTACCGCATACGAGACGGTTATCTAGACAACTATGCCATCGGGGTCATCGAGGCGGGAGTCAAGTTATCAGTATATAAGCTTTACCAAAAGTTTGATGACCATTTTCTCGAAATTGACTGGCCATTGCGTTTTAATATTTTCATGAGTGAACATTCTAAATGTATACAATCATTATACTAAATCACTTCCCATTCTCAGATTTCAACCCCGCGCCCTCCTCTTGTCAGTCCAAATAAAAATCTGTGTTTTCAAAATTCCTCAATGATATTTATAGAGATCATTATTTTTATGGAAGTTTGTTCCAGTAGCAGATATCGATAATATTCTTATGTTCGAGATCAAAAAGAAACAAACTGGCGGAGGCATCCAACGGATAAAACTGAGCAGATCCGAACCCCAAACCAACACAACCCCTCATCTTCCTGTTATGTTGAAAATATCCAAATAATCTGCCGGGGTGATGAATTTAAAATAAGTTTTCGAGATCTCAGTGGTAATAAGGGCAAATCACCGCTATTTTGCTTTGGGTAAGAGATATCTGTTAAGCTTGGAAACGATTGAATTTAGATATATCTTCCATTTTCCCGCCAAAATTCCAATGTTCTATATTAATCCAAAAGGGCACTTGGAGTTTTATGTTGATAAAAACAGAGAAAAACACATCTATCGACAATCGATGAGCAGCAAAATTATCGATTCTATTGGACTCATCGATATCACGAGAGCCATTTTCATGTGTCCCCGGGATAAAGAAAGCTATTCCAAAATCAGTTTCCTTGCTGGAAAAGTTTTGCTTTTTCCCAGATTCTCTTTATTTAAAGTTTCTTTCGTGGAATTTTTTCTCAGTTCCTTCATATTTTTTTACTTAGAATATCCGATAAAAGTATCATCTCTTCTCGATTTTTCATTTTAAATCTCATTTAGGAAATGGCAATTTAAAGTTCGAAGACGCGAAAGTCGATAGAATAAAACAATATTTACGGATATGCATTGCTTCTGCTTTCTTCAAGACCAAATCGATTAAAATATCGATTTGACTGCAACGCTGACACTATCGAAGAGGCACATTTATACAATTTCTCACTTATTTAGGAAAATAGTTACGATAAATATGTTCTTTCCTTTTCTTTATAAAATGAAAAAAGAAATGATTTATGGCGACGGTTCGAGCAATATCCATAAATGTACGTGTTTGTAACAGTGAAATTGCAAATAATATGTTTTTCTTATAGGCAAAACCGGGAATATTTAATAATTAATAATTTATAATTTAAGAATATAGAATAAAATCAAGCATATCTTTTCGATAACGGCTTCTGTTTATTTGCAATGTTTCAATTTTGTATGAAAGTTAATTTCGTTCAAAGCACAGAGATTAATCTAACGTAATTTATTTTTCATCCTGATATTAAGGTAAATTAATGAAATTTCGTTTTTTTCGAAAAGTTGCAAATGCAGATGCATGCTTTGATTTTAATATTTGTAGAAAAGTGTTTAAGAAGGTACGATGCTGTCAAGGGCTTAATTCATTATTTCATAGATAAAACAATTTTAAATGTATATTATACATTTATTGATCTCAAAAAGCGATTATTTGCTGTGAATTGAGAAGTCAAATTAGAAAATAGCTCTGATAAGTTATAACTGAAAAAATACAAAATGGAGATTGTTTGAACTGGACCAATTAAATTAACCGAAAGAAAATAACGCACACGAAGAAGATAAGCAAACAGTTAAGAAAAGAAATTTGAAAATAAACGTTCTTATTTTCTCTTAGGCGAAGTTTGTAAAGAGTAAACATTGCAATCGTTAAAAATTAGATCTAGAGTTGTCCAGGACTTTCGGCATTTCTGACCTTCCCTTTTACAGAAAAAAAAAATTGTAGTCGTAATGCGAAATTTATAAATTTTTAATAAAATTCTGCCGAAATCCTTAGAAGGTAAATCTGTTTGTCTGTCCGTGTATAAATGAGAATGATAACTCTAAAATGCAAAGAATTATAATATAAATTAAATTTGGTAAAGAGGATTTTCATTAGAAATGCAGGAGTGAAATACAGATTGAACGAAACATTAAAAAGAGAGCCATTTGTTGACCTCATATTCGTGAGTATGGCAATGTGATGACTTAAAGTTTTAACGACAAAATAAAATAAAATTTGACAGGCTGTCTTGTAATTAAAACTGTCGATTGGAGTCAAAATTTTGGAACCTTAACTAATTAAAAGCTATGAACATATTGAAATGTTGTGTTGTCATCGGAAGTACACAGTTACCGTGGAATTCAGAAAATCGATGGCAAAATTCCATTTTTAGAAATATGAGGCAAGCATTATATAGGACAACAACATAGTTATATATTTACTTGCTGATATACCTGGTGTCGCTTGGGGTTAATTAGCCTGGGGAAGTTATATTTATGCATATTTTAATATATAATATTATAATACTAAAATCCTTTTCTCGTCTAAAATATTTTTTAATTCATAGGAGAATATCAATTGAAACAGACGATTTTTAAAACCTTTTGAATGCTAATTTTCTACACTAATTAGATATTTGTTACAATTTCTCGACTTTCTCACAAATGCTGAAATATAAAAACAACTTTACCAAACCTTTCAGACAGTTAGTTAAATATTTATTTTTTCTTTATTAAAAACTAGCCGCCTTTGGCGACCAGCCGGTTCGCCAGTATTACCGCTCGCTACAATTTTCAATTAAATATTTTAAGTAACTGGTCTCTTAAAGGATTCTCAAACAAAACATTTTTAATCTTCAAATTTTGATAGTCATACCAAACTTATATTGTTTAGATCGTTTCGTTCAATTTACTATTTATATTTTGCTAATTTGTTGCCATTTCCGGTAAAACTTCAACTTTAATTAAAAATGTAAATGACGAAATTGCAATTAATATTAAGATATTTTTTAATAAAACCAAGCGTTTTATTTTATTAATCATCTTTATTGTTATTTATTAATTATTATTATTATTGAATATGAGTATTGCAAACAGAATCGCTCGGTATTTAAGTCTTATGTTAACTACAAAATATTTTTCATAGTTTATGTAATATCTCAAACAATAATTCAACAAAAATTTCTGAGATTCAGTATAAAATTCAGTTTTTAGTTTTGCTTTCAAAAGGATTGAAATGAAATCAATAATAATATTTTGTTCCTGCTTATAAATATATTTCAAAAATTATGAAGTCTAAATTTAATGCAGTAAGGTATCATATTCTGATAAATATTCTGGACACACCAAATTTTAAATAAATGAATGAATGTTTCTATTTTCCACGATCAACTAAGACTTATTTATGAAGTTTTAAATGTTAAAAATTTAGAAAAACTCACCATTTTCATAATCTTAGGCCAATTAATCTTGAGAAACCTGCGCGCT
>JAPMOR010078362.1:0-10160 GCA_026543865.1 Argiope aurantia
CCTAAAGATGACCCTGCTCAGATGTTCACATTAAACTTGCGTTTACGTTCAACGAGAGAGTGATGTGGGGATTTTCGAATGACCAAATATTCACACTGTGCGTGTTGAAGACGCCTTCACTGGTGAAGTAGGCTTCATTTCGGTATAAACATCGAACAGAAAAGTGCACATCTTCCTGTATGGCATCAAGCATCCAGCGCGCAAACTCTATCAGCAAGGGCTAATCATCATCGCCCTTGCTGATAGTTAGACTTGCATAGTTAGACAAATTGCAATTAGAAGGGGTGCATGTTTTCGCCAAGCATAACCTTAACATTTTGTATCAAATACCCAGTTAAGATGCAACTGTTCGTGTGCTTGTTGATGGATTATCGGTAAAGTGCTGTAAAACTCTGTTTTCTGTGTCAGGCGTGTGCACACCGCATTCGTGATCTGCTCGTTATTTTAAAGGATCCTGTCTTCCACAGCTGTCGTTCGATGTTTGCAAATGTGGTATGGTGTGAACAATACTTCCTTGGTACATTCTTTGTGCTATATGCCCATTGTCATCCGCTCGGCCATAAGTTAAATTTATATCTGCATATTAGCCATTCGTGAAATCTGGCATATTGTTTGCGAATAAAGTTTAACGACCATCCATTCTGCAATGTTCATTAATGAATACTTGCTCATTGCTTTTATTTTCCTTGAAGACATGGAAAATTTACCTACGAGAATGCTTCTTCTTCTCGACTACCTAGATCCTAATTATCACATTCATAAGACCATACTCTTCAATAGGCTGATTGATTCCTCGACGTCTGCTTTTGCGATTTCACCGAATAAACGTCACCTACGACCCTATGTTTAAGGATAATTATTCATCTCCTGTATTCCCGTAAGGATAGAAGGTTAAAGCCTTCTATCCCCGCTTTAAATTTATCTTTGGAATTTGGCAAAATCTGCTGAAAATATCGTACCGATGTTGCAGTGATGCTTTCTGGTGCCCATTTTAATTTTCCTTGAATATCTTAAAAACTCCTCAGTTTTTCATACTACACGCTTATATCAAATGAAAGAGTATGAAATTCCTTCCATTTTCAGACTTTTATTTTTCTTCAAGTTTAAATATTTTTGCAGATAAGGGTTATAAACTACTTTTTCTTTTTCAGTAATTTTCGACGCCCTGGATCATTATGGGCGTGTTACCAGCATGAAAAAACTTTTAAGAATGTGCTTTCACTTAAAAAATGCATAGCTAAAATTCATTTGCTATTTATTATTATTTATTTATTTAATTTATTATTATTATTATTGCAGTTTCCAACAATTTCTGGACTCCCTATATTTATGCTCTTGATGCCTACTATCACTCTCTAAATTTATTGATCGAATTTGGCAACACCCTGTATATAAAACGCTAATGACACAAAAGTTGCTCTTATTACTTACTATCGAATGGTGGCAGTCAAACGTAAACAGATCTCAAGTCGAACGCTTTAAACTGCTTTATGGAATGTTTTTACAGCTGCACTTAATTCTATGTCTCGCAAATTAATGGACGTGCAAAATTTTACTAGTATACTCTAGAGAGAGTTCGTCTTATCCTCCAATGTTTTGTCCAATGTGAAAACGAAAAAAAAAATAATGCTTACTTGGACTATAAGTCTAAAGTAGGATTTTAATCTCTGCTACAATATATCTCACAATATACATACTTTTCATTTTGCATGTGTAGTAATTCGAGCAAATTGATAAAATTAAATTTGCGTTTTTCAGTCCTTTAGCATGAAAAAAAAATGCAATCCATATTATTAATTTAACTGCTTCAAAAATCAATGATCTGAGCAGACAAACTGCTCGCCAACGATGCTGTAGGCCACGTTCCGAAATGTCAAGAATTTGACTCATTTTGGCGTTCGTTGGAAGCTTGCTCCAACACGGTAGTCCCCAGCAGAATCTTCAGCATTTATTGCTTGGTAATGCTCCCAAAGTTATTAAATTTTATTTTCCTTAAATATAGAAAATAAAAAATAAGATGTGGGCAGTAAACAAATTTCATTTTTTAGGTAGTTTTTATTTGCATGGTAACAAGGATTTATTAAGGAAAAAAGTAAAACATGCATTTTTTTTTTGTGATGAAAAATATCCCAGCTGAATATTTGTTTTCCTTCTCAGAAAATGAGTTTAGCAGAGAAGCAAAACATAGCGACGGATAAGCACCGTCACTTTATCTGTTTATCTCTTGACCTCTCTCATAAGAAAAGGCTCACTTTTTTTCCCCCAACGATATTTAATTTACTCAGAACTAGCTGGTACCCGGCGCGCTGCTATCACCGAAGAAATATCTTGATCTTTTAGTTAGGAATGATCGAAAGAATGATATTTTTTTTTCTCCCGACAATGGATATATTCGTTGAAATTGAATGATATGTAAATGGGAAGTACATATAACGATTATTCTATGTTTTGTACTTCATTATTCAGGCATATTGTAGGGTAGACAATATTTTTTTGTTTCGCCGTTCTTCAGCAAAAACAAATAAATTTCTTGGCTGTTCGACTCGTAAGCATCCAGCATATAAATGGCAATGTGAAAAACGTGGATTTGCCAGGTTCAATCTGCGCACTTGAAGTGATTGACTTTGTGCCTTGTTGATTTTTTTTTTTTACTTATTTGCGATTAATTCCGAATGGCGTGTGCCGTTTACTGTTTGTATTATGCCAATTTAAAAATAATGTTGAATAACAGGCACGTATGAAATGATTTGTTTGTAAATATTATTGTGTTCAAAATAAGCTCTAATAATTGCATTAAGCCCATAATCTTCGTGCAAGTGCTAGGAATAAGTTGGCAAAGTTTTATTGCAATTGAACGAACGGTGCGGCAGTGCATAAAATACGAACAAACAGATTTTTCTTTTTATCTATTCGATAATATGTTTTTAAATGTGTGTATTACGCTTGCTTTATCATACAAAAATAAAAATTATAAACTAGCAGAAGATTAGATTATTCTCTCGATTTTCAATTAAGTCAAAAGATGTTTTAAATTTCAAAGATATTTCGTAAGACCTTTAAAGCAAAACTTATAAGATAACATAAAATTGCGTAGCTTCTTCTTGATTTAGCAATACGCAAATAATATATTTTGAAGAATGACTTAACACTTTGTCAGGAGAAATGACAACATTTTTCATTTTGAAAAGAAAATGCTAAATGGTTCAGCCATAACCACAGTAGACTGAGGATATGAAACGAATCATTTAAAAGTAAGATTTATGACTAGGGTCCGGTTTTCAGACAAGCCCAATGAAAACTGAATCGAATGTCCAAATATTCGCGAGTCTGCTATCTTGCATTGTTACCAGAAAATGGGGACAGACGGATTTTACGGTTTGCAGTGAAATTTGTCAGCACCACAAAATTTGGAGGAAAAAAAAAACAATCAAAAATGATTTGCCTGATGAATATTATTGCTATGTCGGGACCACTTATTAGGTGGTTCGGAAAATAATTTCCTTTTTTCCCAGCAGAGGATTTAATTTTTTTTTCATACTTAAGTCGCATAATCATTATATATTTTAACAGATGATACAGCAAGGCTTGATTGTGAAAAAGTTCGATTGATACCACACAGGAGTTTTTGGTGGGTCGCCTTTCAAATATGGAAAGGGAAAGGCAGCATTCTCAGTATATTTTGATTTTTTACTATCGAAAAGGCAGAAGAAAGAAAAAGACGGTTCAAGTAAGAAAAAAAAAATTATCCAGTGTGTATGGGAAAAAAATATTGACAGAACGTCAGTGCCAAAACTGGTTATTAAAATTTTGATCCGGCAATTTTGATCTTGAAAATGTATCACGCTTTGGTTGGAAAGTTGAAGCGGATGAAGACGCAATAAAGGTATTAATGGATGCAAATCGGTGAATAACAACTCACGAGATCGTTGAGAGATTCGCATTCGACCGTTCACGAACGTTTAGAGAACTTAGGTTTAATCTCAAAGCTCAACATGTGGATTTCTTACGGAAAGAAATCACGGAAAGAAATTACGGAAAGAAATTGCCTTAACAGCTGGGACTTGCTTCTCAAACGTGAAGGTAACGGCCCCTTTTTGAAACTCATCATCACTTCTGCGTTGTTTTGTCATCAGCTGGACTGATTGAATGATTCACTTGATTAAGAAACACCGGAGTTGATCAACAGAAAAAGCGCGGTGTTCCACCGGGACAGTGCAACGCTTCATACAAGTTTGGTAGCTCGCCAAGAGCTCCTAGATCTTGGGTGGGATATACTGCTACACCCACAATATTCTCCATACTTGGCACCTTCTGATTATTATTTGCTTCCAGTGCTACAAAATGTTTTAGACGGTAAAACCTTTACTTCAAATGAGGAGGTGGAAATCACCTGCATCAGTTTTTTGCCAACAAAGATAAAAAAAAAAATATGAACGTGGAATCATAATATTGTCAGAAAGATGGCAAAAGATATTGGACAAGAATGAAAAGTATATAATTCAATAAAATATTTATTCAATATAGGAAAATCATCTTTCATTTTCATTAAAAAATTACTTTCCGAGCAACCTAATAAATGCAATTTTAAAATTTTAGCTCTAATTACAATTTGTAACAATATTGGACTTGTCTTGAACGTATTGATATTGATGATATAAAAGAAGCTTATTGAAACTGTATCATAGTAAAACTTAACTGATAGGAGAAAAATGCTTTCGTCATTTTTTGTAAATGTAGAAAACTGTTTAGGTTGGGCATTAATGGGCAAAATACCACACAAAAAGAATTCTTAGATTTGTATTTGTACAAATTTAGAGATTACAAATTTACGGACATTAGGTCTAATCTGAATCATTGATCCTGTTGTTAATTCCTATACCTATACTTTGAATACCTTTTAATAATTAACACCACACAAAATTTCATAATTCAGATGAATTACAACTCTTGGAAATACTCACTACTTCAACTCGTTTATTTTTGTGAATCTTGAATAATAGCTACTACGTTTCAAGTGTACTTAGAAAAAAAGCTGGGCGATGACCGAACTTCATCATCGCGATATATATCGTCCTACACATATCGTTATTTTTCGATATATCGTGATATCCTTATGTATTTATAGCTAATGTAAATTTTAAATACCATCTCTTAACATGCTGACTAATCAGAAGGTTCCTAAGAAAATGAAGCCTCATTCTATATACAGTGCACTTTCAGGTATCCGGCTCGCGACTCTCCGGCTTCCGCATTATGTGGGCCAGTCATTAAAGGAGGAAGGCGAGGCGTTGCATCTATTAAGGACTTTTCCCAATGTCAATTTTTTTTGTCAATTTTGTCTCTTATCTGAGGATTACATTTTCATATCTGTGTCATCATTTATCGGTGAAAACTAAAACACAGCTTGAGCCAATTTTCTTAAGAACTAGGCCTATGATTTTCTTTATAGTTTTGTTTATGTTTCCTTCATTTAAGGCATTACAGATTTTATGTTAAAATGGGAACAATTTATATCTTTTAACTTGCTTTTCTTGAAACGTGCAGTTCAGGATATAAATTTAGGTAAACTACAACTGCAGAGCCTCCTATTTTAATTCGACAGGTTACCATGCAGTGCTTCTGCGAATCACTGGGCCGAAGCCGCGTTCCGGTTTATCCGACTTTTTGTTATTTTACCAGTCCTTCCGTCATATTAGGCTGGATACTCGAGAGTGTACTGAGATAAAATTATTTCTCTTCTTTGCAAGAAAAATAGTTAGAAAATAACTGTGTGAAAAAACCTTTAATAAAGTGTGTAAATGCCAAAGCAATATCTGCATGCTTTAATTTGTCATATTGCGTTTTTTCAATAATATTATAATTTTTTAAATTTTACATTTTTTACTGGCGATTTTAAAAAAAAAATCAATTTCTTCCATTCTCTATAAAAAAGAAAACAACATAATAATGGTTTTAACAAGTAAATAGTTTTAATAAAAAAATTCGAACTCGAGTTCTGTTGCCATGAAAAATTAATTTTGTATATGAATTACCTAAATTTTTATTCCTATTGTAATAGTACTATTGGCGGATTTAATTTAAGTATGTACTAGAAATGAGAAAAACATTAATAATGAATATCATGGTGGGCAAGTTTATTTTCTCACAAACGATGCAATGCATTAAAATTTTTAGAAAAGTGTTGAACGTGATCAAATAAATGAAAAAATATCGCATCATATACCATCATTAGTATAAACTAAATGAAAAAATAAACTACAACGTTGTTTTTCTGAATATTGAAATTCTATCTAATCGCCTATTATTTCTAATTATTCTACAAACATTCTGCCATATTATAAAATTCGAAAGGAAATAAAAAAATTTTTTTAATTAAAAATATCCAAAATTAAAGCGAAAAAATAAAGAATATATGTATCGAAAATTCGATAAGTATCGGTAGTTCGATGAAAATTAGTTTTGAAAAGAATTTCCAAGAGTTTTAATGGTCATCGTTTTAGGAAATGTTGATTTCTTCTCAGGTGTCTATTTTTCTGCCCTTTAAGACGGAGGGAAAGATATTCTCATTCACAAAGAGGTTAGTATATGTTATATGTGAAGAGAGCATTTTATGGTGGATGTTTAAGCTTCCGCATTGCAATTTTATCTCACATTAAAAACGCTGATACTAATTTCTATTAAATGTATTTTTGCAAGGGCATATGGAAGATTTTAATGGCTGATGCATTTTTTACTCCAGATTGTTTGAGTTCACATATAGCTTTATACTTGCACTAAATTTCGAATTTCTATGCACAACTGAAAATTTCGATTTTGCACTTTTGTTTGTATCTGGAACGCAGAATTTGAAAGCAGTAAAAATGTTTAAAAAATTATTATAGTAATTAAAAACGGATTATTATAGTAATTAGAACTATTATAGTATTATAGAAAAAATATAGTGATTAAAATTATTATTGTAATTAAAAAATGGGCTTTAATAAATCATTAAATCAAAAATTTTCAAAAAATAAAAAACAAAAAAGGATGGAATTTATAAAAAAATAGGAAATAATGGAAATTGTTTAAATGGAATTTATAAAAAAATTAGGTTTTAACTTTACAAGTAATTTTCGAAATTATGTAAATTTTAATATTAAAAATTATTACAGTAATTTAATTATGTAAATTTTTGAAATGCCTTACAAAATTTAGTCTCACAAAAATTTGTATAAAAAGAATTAAACAAAAAAGAATGCTTAAAAATGATGGCAACGTTCTGATTAAACATATTTACTCTGAATTTCAAATTTAAATTAATGTATTTTAATGAAATTATCATTAATATCTTACTTAATATTTTAATTGGGATGTAATTTCTTAATTGGAAATATGTTCAAAGTTTTTTTAATTAAATAATTTTTATCATCTGTTTCCGAACAGATACATTTTGTGCTCAATTATTTGAATGAATATTAAATTTAATTCATAAAAGAATTAAAAATTATAACAGAATATTATTTAACCATTATTTCTGGAAGATATTTCGCCTGTTTAGAACGAACAAAGAATAAAAAATGTACTTTAATTGTATATATAAATGAAAATAAAAGATTCACAATTCTTTTATTCCATTGAAATATAAATTTGTTGATGGTATCATTCAGTCAGGGAACAGAAAGCAGATTATTCCAAAATGACGTGCTTAAAACAAGCATTTTCATACATTGGAACATGACAGTATTTATTGAAATATTAACAGAAATTATGTATGAAGCTGCAAAAGAATAAAGAGTAACAAAAATAATGAATAATAATCTGGTAATATGAATTGTGGACATCAATTTATTGTATCGCGATTCATCGTGAATCCTTGATTCTTGATCCTGATACCGATAAATCGATATTTTTCAAAAACCGATATTAAAAAATCAGTTTAAAAAAAATATAACGATTTTTTTCCCGATTAATCAAAAATCGGTAGAGCATTACTTACAAACTGAGGCTCAACATGATGGAAGGGGAGAGCCCGAGGTGAAAGCGCACTTCCATTTTTTGGTCTAAAAGTCTTTTCAGCAAGATTCCACACTGAGATAAATCCTTATATGATGGTGGCAGTTCCATTTGAGTATCGTAAAACATTGTGTATGTTGCAGATTGTTAAAAATAAAAGCTATATATAACAATAGTTCAAAATGCATTTTGTTTCTTTGAGACGCATTTTATTTTAAAATTCATACTGAATAACTGGCTCTTAAATGGACAAAATCTGGATTGATCCGAATTTCACTCTTTTATTCAAGATAATAATTTTATTTACTTAGCAATAATATGTGAAGAACAGTGCCTTACTTTTAATGGTTTCATCGGAAGAACAGGCATCAATTTTTTCTTCTTCTTTACAATAAAGAATTTCAAATCCAAATCCTTCCAACAGCTTCTGGAAATAAGAGGAGCCGCATTTACGGTAATGCGAATCTGGGATTCGGTTATCGCGGTTCTATAATAAGAAAATAAACAAATGAATTAAAAATTTAAAAAAGAAATAATATCGTGATTTTTTTTAAAACAGAAACTAGACTTACTTTCAGATACTGGCTCCATTTCGGATCAGTCTGCAGTCTCTCAATTACGTCAAAGAAAGAAGCTTCCATTGCAAAGAAAAAGGCTGCTTCACCGCCAGGTTTGAGAAGTCGATAAGCATTCTGAAAGGCTTTCTCCTGGTACTTCACCCATTGGAAACAGTGAATGGAAACTATTTTCGCTATTTTCTCTTCCCAGCATTCAACAGTGCTCCTAAAAGTATATAAGTGATAAGAAAATCACTGTTTCGATATCTTGATGTTATTATTAGATAAATATTTTATTGTATAAGAGCCATTTGATGAAAGATCCATCATTCTGTATCATGATCACAAGGCACTGAAGCCCTTCTCTAAATTTAAATGTCATTCAAATGAGGATGTAGTATGTTCAGCGGAAACCACAAAAACTATGGATTTTTGACTGAATCGGCCTCAATTCTTTCCTAGCATCAGGACTCTTAACCGGTTTGTATCCAAGCCAAAAGCACCTCATTGAATACCATATCTTGGTGGGAAACTCAATGAAAAGAAAATCTCAATAGGAAGCAAAACAGTTCAGGGAGGCGAAAGCAGAACACGTTTATAGGAAAAGGGCGTGAAATGCAATTTTATGGGAATTGAGACGGGGCTTTCGGGTGATTGACATTGGCAGAGCGACGGTATAAATTTTGCCGATTTCGGTACTCCCCGACTTCTTTCGTTGAAAGATGACGTCATAGAGACAAGGAAAGTTTATCGGCAATGGCAATGTCCTGATATTTCGGTGTGACAAATGAGTCAAGATTACCCACAACAACATAATTTGGAATAGAAATTATAATTTGTAAGTTTAAAGGAAAGATTAAAATTAATTGAACTAGTTTGGACGATCGCATAAAGTTCTAACGTCATGAAATTTGGTATAATTATTTATTTGTTATAATCGAGCTATTAACAAAGAAGTAATATTTTAATTATCTATGGGGAAATAGAGAACTTTAATGGATTTACTTTGCACGTACCTTACTATGGCGACTGATTTAATAAACTATTTCGGTTAATTATTTTCGAAAAAAAAATTTTCACGCTTGTATCTTATTGTAAGTATCTAAGGTCGAAACAGAAATAATTTTGAAAAACTTTAATTCTCCAGACTGGCAACAAAGTTAGAAATTCTAAGTGTTTTTACAGACTGGCAGTTTATGTAGATATTGTCGATAGCTACTCTAGGCCTTTTCCTTTAGCTGGGCGCAGCAGGATCATATACTTGCAATCGAAGCATCTTGTTGAGAATCTGAGATATTTTTTTATAGAACTTATTTGACTTTCCACTGATAAATTCTGAAACATGTTCAGTTTGACGGTCATCATGAAGTATTTGCCTTCCCATGTACCAGGAGGTTTTAACAATCTTCAGCAGATGTTCATTTTGAAAAACTTGCAAACTTTTAATGTTTTGGGCAGAAGTGCCCCCCCCCCCCAAATTTGGGAGCCATACATCAACACTGGTCTTAAAATAGATTTGTAGAGCACAAGCTTGGGCCTAATCGAGAGCTTATTCCATGGAGCAATGAAGCTGTTGAGTTCAACACTCATAATCGTAGCTTTAGTGTGGGC
>JAPMOR010078371.1:0-11119 GCA_026543865.1 Argiope aurantia
CCTGTTAGGAATGCTAAGAAAGCTTTGCTCAGGTTGTAGGACCTAAACTTCGATGTAGAATTGAATTTTAAGTGTTAATTGTCGCTCTAATAAGAATATGTTTTAAAAAATCTCAATATTACCAATCAGAAATATTATTTAATAATTGATTCCCGTTAAATTTGGTATTAATCGTTATGTGTTTACTGAAGAGTTTGAAACCAATTTCTCTGTTATTCCCAGAATTTAAATTTGGCAATTCCAATAAAAAGATTAAACTTGACTAAATATTACTGATTAACAAAATCTTGTCAATTGGACATTTTCAGAATTTTTTATTTATCACATAAGAAATTCAATTTGTTTTCCACTTTCAATACAATTTGCTTTGCAACAATCTGCAAACGTCTGATCAAATCAAATATTCCTTTCCTTTAAATATTGCGCCATATAGTAACATAAAAATTTCATTTTATATATGCCCGTTCGACTACAGCAGATCTTCGCCAAGTTACAATATTCGCTTTATATGATAGTTTAACTAAAAAATAAAGGTCCATCGCCAAAGTAAATCCACAGTTACTGCTTTGTTGGCTCAAAATATTTTCATAATATATTTCCATGGAAAGAAGAGCTCAACTAACCGCTTTGAATCCACGTTTGGAATATTTTATGCATATCAATTAGAGTAAGAATTACAGTGGGGAAAGAAATAAGTATTAGAATGTTATAAAGCGCCGTTGTCAAAAGTCATATTTCAGGAATCTTTTGCTGTCTTACAAACCTTACATTTTTCAAAACGACATTACACATGCGCCAAGAAATGTTTCAATTTTGGCATCAAAATTAATTTAAGTAATTTTTAATTGTTTGTCTAGCAAATACTCTATACATAACAGCTATAGTGAATGATATTTCATCCGATTAAAAGAAAAAATACATTTTTACCTCTCTTTATATCTTAAAACTTTATGTAAATTCAAACGTGTGGATTATTTACATTCTACTTGTTGTTGGCATTCTTACTTGCATTTTGGCGATGTCGGAACTGAAAAAGAGCTTTAAATATTTGAATAAATTGAATTAAAGTGCATTTTTACATTGAAGGAAGTTTCAATTAAATTTATTTGATATTTTGTAAACAAAGTCTAGCCTTGCATCGTCATTATAGTAACTGATTACCTAAGCATCTACCTTGACCTTGGCGATCAGTAAATGTAACATTCCTTTACTCAATTGGAAAATACTTAATATCCTAAGAATAATCCTTGAAATCTTCCCAAAAGTAATATCAGTGCATTCAATTGCCTCTTTTATTCGGAGAAATTTTAAAAGGAGTTCTGAATGGAGCACTTTATCTCTAATCTCATTCAACATAGCTTGTTTCTCTTTCAAACTGATCTATCAGCCTCATTATAGATAACAGAGAAAATGGATGCTAATTTAACATATAACACTACAGCAAAGCTTCAAAATTTTTCAAATAATGGCAATTTAGCCAAAGACGATATAAAATGTTTGATTTATTTTTGCATTAAATAAAAGTTTTCAGTTTTTTTCCCCCGATTCAAATATTAAAATTCTAGAGCAATAGATTTCTCAAGCATAATATAAAACGGTATACAATATCTATTTAAATTGTTTAGCAAAATCAAATATCAAATTATAGAAATTGATATTTCTTTTTTATTTGGTGAATTTTAAGATTTATCAATAATTTTAATCGTTTATAATCATAAATGTAAGAGCATAATAAAAATTCAAAGAGAATCACTGTGCAAAGCTTTCTTTTCAAAAACAAGTAAATGTCATCAAAATATCAAATAAGGAAAACAAAAATTTCAGGTAGTTAATTTATAAAAATTTAAATTTATCTACTAGAAACGTCATAAAATCAGAAACAAATAAATTTGCCGTTTCATGATGATATATTTTTATAATAATTATCGAATGCGTACTCCTTCGCAGATATAATTATTTCTAGTCAATATTAATAATATTTAATATCAATAATTATCATCGCTTTATGATAAACGCCGATTATTTTTAATTTGTAAATTTATGCATTCAAAAATTTCAAATATTCTTATGAACGCCTCAATATAAAATACATTTATAATTTTACAGTTTCATGAGTTTATTTCTTCTTAAAAAAATTACTGGAAGTATTTTGCCCCTTTCGAGGAAACTCGGAAAACTCTAAATGTTACCGTTTTTATAAATCTATTGCTAAATAACATTATAACAATCAATTACATTGGCATATCTTACAGCTATCAATTTTATATATTTAAAAACAGCATCTTAATTTTAAAATTTGAAATTTTAATTTGAAAGAAGACGTTTTAACTGTGTGTGCATAAATATTCCGCCATACGGCTAAATTTTGGCTTATTGGCCAATACGCTCAATAGATTAACATGAAAGAATTGGAGATTATTTTTTCCTTGTATTTAACCAATATTTTCAATAATATTTTTTAAAAAAATGCCAGATATCATATAACGATTTTTTGTTCGCAGGTGATTATTGTACAAATACTTTATTTATCCTGCATGCAAATTGTAAAATAGCCCGACAAATTCGAAAAAAAAACCAATTCAAGTATTGATTTTTTTCCAATTTGTTTTATATTGGATTTCAAGTAATATAAAAAAATTATCCAAATATAAAAATAGATTTTTTGTTTTATTATTGCTAATAAATATGAAAATAAAATTAAAAAGATAATGAATACAGAATAACCAATGAATACAAAATATACGACAAAATGTTGAATAAAAAAAATACTGAAAAAAATCTCTAAGAGTTGCCATAAAATAATGACACAAAAAAAAATCTCTTAAATGAAAATTGTCTAACGGCAAAACTATTTCTGGCATAAGAATATGTATCATTCATAAAACATTAGCTTGGGAGAGATTTCTAAAAAAAAAAAAATAATGTATTCGTAAACACATGCGTTGCTCCTGGAAAAATAGATTCCAAATTTTGAAAGGGCAAATAGTAACAGTGCCTATACTAGAAAATCTATACATGTCAAAAAAATTTCAGCTCCTTTAACATACATATGTCATCATCATTTTTAAAATTCTCCTGTGTAAATCACGCCAAGCAGATTTTATTTGTGACAACAAACGGTATACACACACATACAAATTTATAATAATACTATTGTGAACGGGGATATTATGTTTAGCATCAGTTGCATCCTTTTTGGCTACTTTAGCGTCGAATACGATGAAATGGAAAATACCAAATATGCTTCCAATTCATCTTAATAATCATGTGAAACAAACTCATGCGAAATGAAGTCTTCTGAAGGAATTTTTTGGAGCGTGAGATATCCCGTCAGTGGCAATGATTGTATCAGAATTGCAGAAGGAAATAAAGAACACGGATATGCAACATTTTAAAAAAGATATAATTCACTCATTTTCATTAATCCGAATGTTATTTTTAGAAAATCAAGGAAAAATAAACAATATTAAAATTATTTATTTTAAATTCAAAAATAAGAAATAGTGGATGAAGTATTGAAAAAACTACTCATTACTTCTCGCTTTTAATCTAGATCTTATTATAAATGTGCATTGAAACATACCCAAATTATATTAAGCATCTTTGCTACATATTAGACACGAACGTCAATTCTGTAAGACTTGAACCTTGGTACAGTAACCATACATTTACTGAGCCGTAACTCATCAAATATAGTATTCCGGAAATCTCATACTCTTACTTAAATAAAGTTTTAAAAATTCAGCATTTCTACGAAAACAGAAGAGGACGTTTGGCTAGCATTTAAACTTTTGGTGGGATTTCCTTAATCTTGTCCCAAAGCCTTATACGATACTTTAAATTTAAACAGAAGATTCTGGATTTATTTATAGATAGACGAAAAATAGTGAAGATAGCAAAAAGACAGAAGAGATCTTTGAAATTCTGAAAGTAAGACTTAAAAATAATGTATAATACAACATAATTTAGAAAGAAATTAAAAACAGAAATTAAAATTAATAACTATGTCATTAATCATTACAGTTGTGACATAATAGGAGCAGCAATAACTTCACAGTAAACGCAAAATTAATCGAAAAATAAATGAAAAATGTACAATTTAAAGCTTATTGTTGATCAAACGAATTGATATTTCTTTTTATTAACGGGAATTCAAGAGATATTTCCCATTTATGGCAAAGAAATTTTCAATTTTCAGAACTTTCAATTTCATCTTTTAAAAGCGCAATTACAAACAAATATTTCTGAATTTTAGAGAAGCCCCCATTCAGAATACCTTCAAACTATATTTTTTTAATTTTTCAATTATTTCATATTGCGCCGTAATAAAGGTTTTTCTGAGAAAAAATTGGTTAGTTAGATTATCTATATTCTAGTCATGGTACTTAACCAGTTAACAGAAGCAAATTACCCATCCTGCCATAGTAAGACCAGTCTATTGAGTCATTTGGACGCTTAAACACTAAAATATGTTGTGCAATCAACAATAACAAGGGTGGCGAGTAACTGCATGAAACAGCAAAAACTAAAATTCAAAACTATACATTTCACAATAAAAAGAGAAAACACCCCTCTTTAAGAGCTTGTATTTAAAAGTAAACAATAACTTTTTTTACCGCTGAGATACTGGCATAAATAAAACTGAATTTCTGGAAAGTGAAATAGATTTTAGTCTTGGGTTTCTAGGTGAATAATATATATTTTTCTTATTTTTGAAGCTTTTAAATGATATAAAGAGAAAAATTAAAATAAAACGAAACTAAATGTTCCAAAAGCCCATTATTTTTATCTTAATTATTACTCATTGACTAAATAAAATGCATTCATCGTTTAAAGCTAAGATGCACTGCTATTGTTCTGAAATCAAAAAGTGAAAAAGAATATTTAATAATCTTTATCTACCCTTAATAAACACGACTATTTTTCATTACAGCTTATAAAAACTACTTCTAGGATATAAAGTAGAAGTACATTATAAAAGATCTACCATCTAACTATAATGGAATAAAAAATACAGCATTAGTGAAATTTTCAGATAATACAAAATTCCCATTCATATGTATATATTTGTACAATTCACAAACCAAAAGAAATAAAAAAAAAGATTATCGAAATAGTGATAAATATCCTAAAAATTTTGTTCGATTGAATATGATTTTTTTTTAAGTTTCCTAATTTAAAGATTTCCTGCCTACTTATGAAACATTTATTTATAATATTAAGAGCGATAGTAATACCCGAATATGTGACTTCAATCAAACTTCCCGATATGTGACTTAAATAAAATTTTCCGAATATGTGGCTTAAATAAAGTGGCAGCGTTGGTCCACTCCCACTCACTAGCGCTTTCTCCGAGCCCCACCAGTGGCCGAGCGCTGAAGCTCTTCGAACTGGTAGGCAGAGTCCTCCGCTTTAGAAAGCGGTTCTCTGCCGGGCTGGCTGCTACGGGTTTTGCCTGGTTTCCCCGAGCTTCACACGAATGTGGGCCAGCTTCCCTTACAAGTCCTTCCAGGGAGGCACTTAGCGCATTTCGATCATACTCATTTGGCATTTACCGTTCCAAATTAAATGTTGAAGAGACCAGAGCTTAATTAAGTTTCTTTCACAAATTTCCCCAGGTGAAGGTAATTATAAGAATAGGTAATTAGTAATAAGTTTAGGTATTATAAGATTATTAGGTTATAAGTTACACGAGTGCGCTAGGTTTCTGTGGACGCGTTGATCCGCTTTCCCCTTTTACCATCAACGCACGACAATTTCCTCCTTGATAACCCGAATTTGTGACTAGAAGATGGAACCCATTTTCAGGAATGCGCGAGGGAGGTTGATGTATTTTCAACCTCCCGGGGCTGTCCGGAAATGTAAAAATCGGTGTGCGAGCGGACAGCCTCGAGGGACTCTGGTAGCCGACCTCCAAGCGGTGTTCCTCGGGCAACGTTGTTTTGAATTCAACAGCGGCTGACGGGCTACCGAAATATTAGAAAACTATTGGACAGCATTCTCAGAATTATAATGAATTAATGAAAAGTTATAATAAATATCTGCATTGCTTAACAATTAGATAGGGTGAAATTATTAGGAAAATGATTGGTCACAATGTTCAAATTATAGTATATTAAAACCACCACATCGCATATCTTCACAAACATATTCTTTTACTTTAAGAATTTTTTAATTGTCTTTTTATAATTTATTTTATAATTAAATATAGAAATAATTTTTTGATTATCTTTTCATACGCCTATAATAATGTTATTATTGATAAATACAAACAGATCCACAAGGCATCTCTTCCCTATATAATGCAATTACTCTATGAATAGTTCTATACTAACTACAAGGCTTATGATATTTAATATATGTTTGGTGTCTTTCGCTGCAGTTGCTTTTTTTTTTTTTTTTTGTCCCGTATCAGAAATTTTGTAGATTCAACAGGACAAGAAGTGTGGCATCATACATTTCTTTCTTTTTTTTTTTTTTTGGCAATAAAGTTTAGCAAAAATGTTATTAAATAAGTGAAATATGTGGAATTTATATACGACTTGGACTACAGCTCGCAGTTCAGTCTTCGGATTGTGAAATCATTAATGAAGGATATGCGAGTGTTTCTTGTGTATTTCGAAGATCGATCATAAACATTAGAACAGGATTCCCGACATCATCAGATGAAATTAATTATATTTTAAAATGTAAATTATAATCAATTATAATATCGTGACAATAGTCACCTTGAAACTGTTTCGTATACTCTTTAATAAATTTTTTAATCCCCTTCTCCTCCCTCGCATAAAACTGAGAACCATGGGAAAGACCGGGAAGGCCAAAATTGCTCTGGTGCTTCGTGTATTTTGGACATATCTTTCCGGACAGATATAAAATTAAAATTTTACATATACACAAATATATGGAAACAAAATCGTATATCAAATTTTCTTTTCTGAAATTATACAATTTTGGAATTATCGCATATGCATTCATGAGAAAATATAATCAATGGACGAGCATCCCTTTGAAAGATATGGTTCAAAAACAGCTAAGAATATACACATTAGATGCTAAGACTTTTAATGACATTTCATTCAGCTTGTCATATTGAATTTTTTAAATATCTTGCTTGGAAGCATGTTAACGTACAGACAGATTTGGTACAAAATTTGATATATCTAGTTTCCAAATTTTACTTATTTAGCTTTTTTTCCATTTTGTAGTTAAGTTATTAATTTCTAGTAGGATACGCGGACAAACTGACTTCTTCTGAATGGATTCATTGAAATTTTCATTCGAATCTAATATCAAATCTAATGCTCCAATGCTAGATAGACTCCCAAAGTGGGGCACCTCAGAAATAAGAATGAGAAGCTTCAGGTAAGGTGAGTATAGAAATGGTGGGAGTCGCTTAACTGCAATTGATGTCGTGACGTACCTTCCACGGGAAAGGCTGTACCGTGGCCGATGATGGCACTTAGGACTCAACCATAGTTCTTGCCAATATTGCTGCAGCGGCAGTCCGTTCATTCCGTTTCCGCTCATTTCTATGTGCCTTAGGCTGAACGAGAAGCCGGTTATGGTCATGCGTAAATGAAATGAAACCGCGGTTGTAGAAAACTACGGATGTAAAACACAAATAAAAATTATTGAACAAACGAAAAAGACACAAAAACGACATAAAGGTAAAATAGTTTAAGTAATGTATCAAAGGCCCGAGGCGCGAATGTACATGAAATGACACTTTGCATTTTGTGGATGGTGTTGATACCAAAACTGTGGAATCTTTTGACTTTAAGATTCATTCCAAATTTCAAAGAAATAATTTACGGATTATATGTTCAACTATTAACAGGTTTTAACTACTCTTTAGTGTCTTCCACGTTCAGAGTATCACCATGTGTATGAATCGGCAAAGTTATTTTATAAATACTCTATAGCCAAGCAAGGATAAAAATTTACTACGCTGCTGAAATTCAAATGTGTATTTCGAAATACTTCAAAAATAATGAGCAGTAACCTGATCGTTATATTTAAATAAGAGAGAACCTTCAAAGACTTTTCTTGGGTTTTCAAACTAAGGCTGATATTATTAAAGAGCTTTCTATTCCTCTGGTTCACTTTCATGTCATGTTTCAAGTACATTGTGTATACTCGTTTTATATATGGGACAAAAAAAACTCTTGTGACTGCAGATTGGAAAGTATGTAATAAAATAAAAACTACCAAAAGCTTGTTGAATAAATCAATTTAAAATTCGTGATAATGCTCTTTGAAAAATAGACAGAAAACATAGACATAATAGAGCAAAATAGATATAGAGAAATTGTGACAATTTCTGTTCAAATCTAATTCAACTACCGTTTCTAATTTCAATCATTTTAAATAATTTAAGAATAGCGAAAAAAATGGTATATATATGTGTAAATGTCTTCGTGAATTTGAAGGAAATAAATTGATTAATATTTGAAAATGAAGGTAAATTCTTCTATTGTCAATAAAGTGAGAATAAAACATTCAGCAGTAGAAAATTACAGCTTTTCGGAAAAGCAGCTTTAGGAAAAATTCTTTTAATCAGTAAAGCTGAGGAAGTAAATAAAATGGTCTCAAATATCTTTTGATATCAGCTTGTTTTACTCATTCTATCCTTTTCTGAATCTTTAATTAAAACTATTTTAATCTTTACTAAACTTAGAATAAACTGAAAAACAAGCCTAAGATTTACACCCTGTTAGCCGAAAAAATTTAAAAAGAGGAGATGCATTAAGGAATAAATCTTTAATCATTCAAAACATGAAAAGAAAAATTAGACGATAATCTTTACAAATGCCACCTAAAAATTAATTGGGAAAATATTAACTTAAATACACAAATTCCACCCATTCCCGACAATTTTTTCTCTAGTTGTTAATCATCTATAAAACTAAAAATAAACGTTTAGTTTTCATTTTTCGAAAAAAAAATGGAATTTTTTCTATTTTGCGCTATAGCTATCAAATAGAAGTAACAGATATCGAATTTTTAAAATAAACTAATTATTATTATGCAGAGATTTTTTTAACATTTTTGTTTGAACTTCGAATCCTTTTCTGCTGGTTTATGATCAACTGAATATAAAAAATTTTGAGATTTTTTTTACTTGCAATAGAATTTCTCTTAAACATGAATAGTTCACAATACATGCCCTATTCTTTTTACTTTTCATTCCGTTTATTAAATTAAAAAAGCACTGCTATTTTGCTCATTCGCATTACTTTCCAAATTTTTAATTAACATACAAAAGTGCAAATATTTGTTTCGCAAACGTTTCAAAAAGTTCATTACAATTTATATTAAATCAAATATTAAAAATCTAAATAAAAAGTCTTCACATTTTCTGATGGTTCTTTATCATCAACCGAATACTTTAAATATACCTTGCATAAAATCAGGCATTCCATTTATGATGAGGGCTTCTTCGATGAGATGGTATCGATGAAAAGAAAATTCAATATTCAAACAACCGTTTTATGGCGGCTGTCATAAAATATACCACTAGACATAAACTATCATAAAACTCACTAATCAGCATTCATACGAAAAGTCTTTGACGCGTGAATGCAAATGAGTAGAAATAAGAGTTGTTCCAAATAAGAATGAAGCGTCACCTGGAAAGAAGAATATTATATATATATATATATATATATATATATATATATATATATATATATCGTAAGCATAACTGAGTCATAAACTGCGTAGCATCCAGAAATAACAGGAATCCCATGAAAAGAGGCTTTTTTATATAAGATGTGTATCATTGACATAAAAAATATGTTCTGTTTAGAGAGAATATTGAACTGAACTAAAGTTTAGAGTTTCACCTTTTTCCACAAGAAAGTTTTTGCGAAGATAATTATGCTTTATGAAAATAGCGAAGTTATTTTGAAAAAAAAGTGGACTCTATAGAAGAAAATATTAAAATATTATTAAACAATCATCGAAAAGTGCAGTATTTTTCTTGTCTCCATTTTAAAAAATTCCCACCTTTCTTTGTAAAACGGGTTTGCTAATTCATAAAGTTGTATCAATCTAATAAAAAAACGGGAGTAGTTGTTTATTTTTACGAAAACAGCGGCAACTAGCGAAAAAATACAAACTGTCGCTAACAATTTTCTCAAAATCATTATATTTTGTGTATTCACAGCTTTTTGATGGCCATAAAAATAAATAAATAGTGAAACACGAGATAAGCGCCTTCAGCGAATAGCTGATTCGCCAGGAATATTATTCTCTAAAAATTTTTTAATTGTTTATTTATGTACCTTGGTCTGTCAATAGCTTCTTCAGAAAAAAATTTCTAAGCTTCTAACTCTGATAATAATATAACTAACATAATTTTAGAAACCTTGCGATATTCAGTACATTGCATAATTTATCTCTCTAATTTTCTGTACGGTCCTGTAAAATTTGAACTTTATTTAGAAATAAACATAAACTCTAACCAATACAAAAACATTTTTTCTTAATCTAATCATGTTTTTTAAAATATGACTACACAATACAGAATGACACTATATAATATTTCTCATAATTAGTATAAAATGTTTTTCGCCTTACTTTTATAAAGCGACTAAAATAATATTTTCATTAAGATTACAGTGAATTCCTCAATCAAACTAACATATCGTACTTGAAATGCTCCTACAAGATTAAATTTGATATTCAAGTCGTTCAAGTAAACAAATATGCAAATGATATAGCTTAACACTAATACATAAATAGGATAAGAAACGTCATATTTATGACACGCCCTCAAATAATTTATGTTTCCAAATTGGATATCGGATCTATCTAGATTTGACAAAGAAGTTGAAAATATTGACGCCACTATAAAGAAAATTCATTATATCCAACAAAAATTATGTGCCTTTAGAAATAATTTTATCTCCTTTCATTCTCCTAAATTTCATTGTAGCATATATTTATCGTGTAAAATGTTTAGCTTTTAAGATAAATATTTTATACTCGTATACATTTCAAGTGAAATGAGATATACGTGCATTCTGTCAAGCAAAATAAACACTTTAAAAATAATTCCATTATCATGCATAAATAAATGCATCTGATAAGTTTTAATGCATTTCGTAACACC
>JAPMOR010078374.1:0-35403 GCA_026543865.1 Argiope aurantia
GTCTTCTGAATAACTTACAAATTAGAAGTTGAAATAGCCATCGAGAGGAAAGTATAATGTATAGTCATTTCCAATTTTGCTTTACGGTGAGGAATTTAGAGACAGGCACACTTTGCTTGACATGCTGTGGAGATATCAATCGGTGAATTTATTTTTAAGTGAAGAAGGAGGGAGTTAGTTGATAATGTGACGTTGTACCTCCATCAAATTCATGCATGCCTAATCGTGAAATTTAACTTCATATTGAATCTAATGCAAGTAGATTTGTACTTTTGTTGAATTACTTCCTATCTCTCTTTAGATACCATTTTTTAAGTACGATCGACATTGTCGGTCTTAAAAATAATAAGGTACGGCAAATAAAAATTTTAATAAATAGCATTATTATCTATTACTTAGGGCAATTAAAAATTGGAATTATAAAGTCAATTGTGGAATGTATTAAAAACTGTGGATCCTTATTTAAATTTGGATTTTAAAGTATTAAGTCTTCCTTTAAAAATTTTCCAAATTATATAGAGAATATTTTTTTTTCTAATGGAAAATTAAATACTATTATTCAAAATTATATTTAATAATGAAAATGCTGTAATTAATAAAATTGTATTTGATAAAATATAACATATCAGATAAAAACTTTATTTGAAACCTATTGTCAATGTAAAAAAATGAAAAATCTTTGTATACAATATGTAAAATATGTTTACAATCAGAAGTATATTAATAATTTTTGCTTCAATAGTCATTAACAGTTTTGTTATTTAATGACTAAACAAAATTAAAATTTTTCCTATTTAATGATTTAATAACTGTCACGATAGTCAAAAAGAGTAAAACAGTAAAAATTTTGCGAAAGAATTAGTAGAGTAAAAATATTAGTTAGGTATATCATTTTACTTTAATTTTACTCATATTCTGAAGTTTGGAATTAGCTCATGGATATATTAATGATATTTTATTTTTTTCTTATAAATATAAGACTTCAAATATTTTGTAATTTTCTTATACATCTGTATTTCTATAATTTATTTCTAACTTCCCGTTCAGCTTTCATAATGAAGATGATATTGTGCCAAAACTAATTTTTATTAATTGTGGTATATGAAGCAGCATCTGACATACCACCCTAAATTCTTTCACGATGAAATAATAAGATATCTTTTCAACCAGGAAGATATTTCTTAAAACGTTCAATAGTCATTAATTTGGACAAATCTTCAAAGTAAATAAATTTTGAAACTGCTGTTCAAAAGACAAAGCCAAACCAAATGAACTAATTAAAAATAGTTGCATATTTGGAAGATTAAACATTTTCATAGGGGAAATCCTTTAAAGAACAAAATTTTTTAAGTAAATACTATTATAGTAGAATTTCATTGAAGTCAGAAATACTTATCAACTAATTTCAAATTATCTTAAACTTAGAGCAAGTACTCGATTTGTATTTTGATACAAAATCCTTTACTGTATAATTTATAAATATCAACGCAGTTATGGAACTAATACAATAGAATAAAAAATTTAATAATGGAAAGAAATAATAAAGAAGACGTTTTCTCCAATGATAACTATCTCTACTAATAATAAAGATCAATGTATGTGTTCGTCTATTTGTGAGTGTGTGTATAGGTTCATTAACCATATGATTGGAACTCCAGCTATCAGATTTGGAGCATATATACCTTAGAGGTGATAAATGCGTACCTGACATTATGTTTTTCAAATTTTAATTGAAAATATAGATGCATTTTATATTTTCAATGAAAATATTATTATGGAAGTTTGAATTTTCCGAGATTCATTACGAATGTTCATGTATACAATGAAAAGAAACATATATACGAATAATAATATGAATAATACTGCTGCAATGTCTGTCAATTTGACGAAATCATAGGCCTGAAGTTATATCTGAACGTTTTAACTGAAATTAAATAATACTCAATATCCCTGATAAACCAGATGGTCGTCAAAGATAATTAATATTCAAATAAAAATAAAAGGAAAATGATAAATTATTCGCCAACTATATATTTTTTAATAAGAAGGGAATAAATGGGCAAAAAGATTCAGTAAGCAAATGTTTCATCAATTTGCTATGGAAAATGCATCTAACCTTCAGAGAATTTAAAATACCTGGTGAATTAAGGGATAAATATTATTGTTTTCAATGCAGAAACACCGAGCTCATAAGAAATAGATATCACTGTGGATATTTTAATGTGTAATGTTAATGTAATATTTCTTATATCTCACTGTCTTTCGCCTATTTTTTTGTTTAAAAAAACAATCATTATTGGATTGCAAATTTATTTCTGCTTCGCGGATTCAGATAATGATTAATATTGAGCATTCTAGAGATGCGAAGCGGTTTCGGTTCAAGTTCTTAACTAGGCGAATATTTGGATTTCTGTTTCCAACGGATGGTGAGGGTTTTTCGTTTGGACAGAAATACTCGAGAAACTTAGATTCGGCGAAACACTTGGAGAAAGAGACTTTGTTTCTGGGTGTCTAATGAGGCTGAAGTAAAACTGCTCTTTCGTGTTTAAAGAGATGGAAGTAAAATCGATAGCAAGTGGAATGGGAGAATTATTCTGGAGAACTATGCGAGGTTTAATGATTGGTTTAAATAGCTTTAAGCTGACTTTATGATTGTTTTCTTTTGTTGGAAATCCATTTGCCTTCCTAGATCGGTCTAATGTCATTAGATGTTAGACTTCTATCTGAGTTGAGTCTCGTTATTCTGCTTTGAAAAATACGTATTTCTTCTAAGAACGATTTTTTGAAATATATTTTCCTGGATAAAATGAATAGTAATTTCAATTTTACTATATTTGCTACAACTAAATTTTATAGAAGGAAATAAATTTTAAAAAATTGTTTAATTTATTCTTGGGAACATTATAAAAATATTAAAACGAATCTACCTTCAATGTGACTGGTATAAATCAAATTTCTCTCCTAAAGAAAACTAGAAAGACTTGATGCAATTGTTTGGAGAACAATGTTGTTTGAATATTAAAGACTTGAGATGATATTATAGTCGGCTTTTTTTTTTCTTAACCTTTAAAAATTAGAATCTAGGATTGAATAAAATGGAAATTAGTAAATTATTAACTAAGAATGATTAATATTATTGGATGTTAATCGAAATTTGATAATGACTGATCTGATTTTTAAAAATAAATGGAAACAAAGAGTTAATTGAATGAATAATATTTATTTTTATTTACTTATATACCATTATTGTATAAATGAATTGGAAAAAATATTGTTTGTGATTATACTTTCGAGGTTTTCATTATCTGGTGCAAAGTAGTTTTACTATGCTCTTGTTTCTATTTTCTTCTATTTCATACTATGCAAATTTCGGGTAAAAACATCAGTGTTAGATAGCAATAATAATTAATTGCATAGCCATAAGATTTTTAGGTATAAATCACTCTTAATAAATCCTTTTTTTTAGATTAGAAAACATTCCAATGTGGCATTATGTGCGTTATATGCAATACATTTTATATAGGTTTATTTAAAAATCCATGAATTTTCATTGTGCAAAATGATTTAAAAATTTGAAAACGTAAGCAAGTTTTATTCAAAATCAACAAGAGGTTGACCTTCATCAGAGTTGCCCAGTTATTGAAAGACAATGACTTGAGCAAGACAATTCAATCCTTATCAAAGGTTCACGTATCTTTATAAAGCTGTCCTTAGAAGCATTTAGATTTATTAGAAAATGTTTCGGTCGAAATCAATGCAGATTGCGTTTAAATCTGTACATGTTACAGTATATACAAGAATTGGAAAATTATGATTGCATATTTCACCAAAGTTTTGCTCATTTTATTTACAATAAAATGGGTTAGTTATGTAATATGGTTTTCATAGGACTTTGAAATGATGGAATGTATTTCACATCTTTTACAATTTTAAAGCAGAGCACAGAAACACAATTTCCATAATTGTTGTGAAAAACTAAATTTCTACTGAGAAAAAAAATATTTTTTGATAAATAAATCAGATTTATTTTCACCCAAACAGTGTAAAAATATTTTTTATTAATTTTTGAAATCCACATTTTAAAAGTTTTCTCACAGAATGAAAAAAAAATCTAAACATAATAATTTCTCACAAATAAAAAAAATGTTTCATAAATATCGATTTTTGCTAGCAAATCTGATGGTAACGCAATAAATATAATGATACAAGAAAAAACTTAATATACAGGGTTATTAAGTACAATGCAAACTTTATAAACTGAAATTGAATAGTCTTTTTTTTATACCTTCATAAGCACTTATTGCTTCTATTTAAATTAGATGAAATATTTTGTTAGAATATATTTTGGAGTAATGATCGAAAAAAAAACTATTTGATTTTAAAAATACAAAAATATATTTCTATCTAATTTTTTTTTTATTTATCTTCTATTGCATATTTCTTCTAAATTTTTAAATGCTTCAGGGTAGAATAAACTTTTGTCAGAGTTGTAAATTGCTAATTTTGAAAAGCCCTTTGCAGATAGAATAATATATGATTGCAATTTTTATATAAAATAGCATTAAATAAATGTAGCTCAAATTATTCTATGCAAATGAGGCTGAAAATAATTTTTAAATTCATTAATATAATATGACTTTTAATAATTAAAACTTTTTGATGTAAAAGTATATTAGCAGCATACAAATACCTTATAATATATCATATTTTGATAATACATATATAGTTTGTATATACTTAGCTATCTGAATGCGTTTACATATTTGATTGAAAAATTTCACAAAATGCTTCTACTTTAAAAGATAATATAACAGTTACCTCAAAATTCATAAATGAGAGCTAGAATATAAAAATGTCCATTTATATAAAATTTTGATTGATTTGTTTTTCGAAGATTAAATATAAAAGGAACATTACAATCAAACAATGAAAGTATGGTAGATGTGATTGTGTATTTAGGCATTGACGAATATCGTTTTACTAAATTATTTTTTTTCTAAATTTAGAAAAATTTAAAAAATTTTGAACTTACTGATTTTTTTATAGCAGATTTGCAGTGGAATGGCTCTTGATGCTGTTAACATATCATAGTTCCTATGTGATAAATATCCAGTTGATCATCATTAGACCACATTTGAGACTTAAAAAATTCGTTTTCGCAGATAACATAACGTTTAAAAATATTTTTTTTAAATTATATATGTATATATATTATTAAATTAAAGTGCAATATATTTCTCCTTTAATTACCAGGAAAATACTTTTATGCAGCTTATTCCTTCTAATTTTTTTAGTTAATGCTGGAATGTTGCATAATGTTGAATTTAATTGATAAGCCAAATGATCGCAAGTATCCATTACAGTTACAAAAAAGAGCACTATAGAGCTTATTTTTTTATCATGTTCAGAAAAAAAAGAAAATTTATTTCGATCAATTAAAAAAAAGAAATTTTTTAACTATTTAATGCATTTTTTTTTCAACTTATTCTGGTGAAATGAATTGTTTTTGCATGTTTACTAAGAACACATTTTTTAATGAAAGGATTTTTTGCTTTTCATTAATTAAAAACATGGCTGTTATGCGTTGCTCTGACTAAAGTTAAATATCAGAAAAAAATGTTTAAAAAATCCAATCAAGGAAAATTCAACAAATCATAAATTAGAACCAAATTTAATTCTATACTTTTCTCGTATTTTTTCATAAATAGACACATTTGCTCAAAAAAAATTGAAACGAAAGCAATGATGTGTTTGGTAAATATATTTTTTTAAATATTTAACTTCAATGAAAAGAAATTTAAATCGGGACTCATATTTCGGAATATAAAGCACCAAAAACTAGCTTTAATATTTTTTAATTGCCAAAACACAAGCGTAATAAAAATACTTATTTTCTGTTAATTTTCTATAATGAGTTTATTAAAAATCTTTTAGAAAGTAGCTGCGATAGAATTGTAAACGATTAGAAACGTTCAACAGTTTGATTGGAGAATAAAATTACAGAAATCATAAGCTTAAAATTCAATGTAGAACATATATGTTACTGGCCATTTAAAAATATTATTTTAATTGTTTGAACTTGTTTTTGAACCTTTAGTAATTGAAAGAACTAAGTATTTATAGAGTTAGCAAGTATAACGTCGAAGAACTTAACAAATGTAAAAAGAAAAAAAAAAAGAAAGAAAAAAATATTTAAATGATTTATGAAAATAATGTATCGTATTTGTACTTTTCCTCTCATTGTTTATTATTTCATTATTTTTCATATTTCCCATTTCACTCTCAGCTTGGCACAAGAGAAATTCATAAACTTCAAAATTCAGAACTTCATTTATATTAATGAATTTTTTGGTAATCGCACTGAAATGCAAAAAAATGTAATTGTAAATAAATAGTATTTAACAAATAAAATTCAATTTAATAACTGAATAATTATAAAAAAATAATAGTCCTTGAGATTATATTAAATGCATCAATATATTTAGAGAAATTCAAGCTAAATTTCTACAAATATACTTATTAAATAATAATAAAAATAAGGAAGTATCATAATAAATATGTCTCATATTCTTAAGAGTAATAAAAAAGAAGTACAAATTTACATCATTGCATACCCAACAGTAAGCAACCACATCTAAAAAATACTTTAAATAATTATTAAATTTTAATATAAAATTATAATACATATCTAAAATATTTTGAAATTTTCACAGAAAATGTAATAAATTTGTGATAAATGTTGAGCAATAATGAAATACAATATCGTAATTTCATTAAAAAAACCCAAAAAAATACAGAACGGCAGTATAATGGATTTTTGTCAGAGTAAAAAACTGTACGGCAGTACAATAGATTTTAGCTAGACAAAACAGAAGCTAATATAATTTAAAGAAACCATTAATCATTAGAATAGTATTACGATCTGGAATATTTCACAATCCCCTTCCTATTGATTCGACTTCCGGATCTTTAAACACGGAAGAGCATTTTTACTATGGACTCATTAGACAAGCAGATACAACGTCTCTTTTCTGTGTATTCCATCCAATCCAATCAACTTACAATTCTTACGAAACCAGATCATGAACCATTATCTTGAAACAGAAGAACAAACTTTTTTCTAGTTAAGAACTTCAATGGAAACTTCAATTTGAAGGGGTTCTTGAATCATTCATCATTAAGTCTTCATGAAAGAAAAAAAATGTATATATAATTTGAGCAGGTCGTCCGCTTAATAATAGAGAGGGATCCTAAATCATTCATCATTAAATGTTTTTTTCAATTCAAAAAATACAGATAAATCTATATTTGAAGAAAAATCTATAATTTGAAAAAGGTAGTTCTCTAAGTGGAAAAAAAAAAAAACATTACTCTGAATAATGAAATACGAGGGTAAAAGAAAAATACTCGTGGTAACTTTAAAACCCACACACAATGGAGTATTTGAAATTAAAGTAACTTGCTTCTACTAACCTCGAATCTTGAATTCAAGCGGAGTTTGTCTGCAGTTCTAAAAGTGACTGCAATTAGATTGCTCATATGTCTAGACATCTACTTCATCATTGTTGAAAGTCTGTTTCGATATTGAACACCACTGCCATATTTCTTCTTGCCTTATTATTTCCAAGCATTTGACTTTCAATTGCCCTTTACGTGCTCCATTTTTTTTTTTTTTTTTGCACATGCTCACACAGTCATATAGATTTATGCGTATGATGATGTACATATTTCTAATGTTTTATGAATAAACATCTTTTGATATACACTCATGTAATTGTAACACTTACGTAATTTTTTTTTTCCTGTCTGCAATACATCTGTACTAGTTTAAAATATTTACATAAATATAAGTGTAGAAAATGAACGCTTGTAAAAATCTATTATATATTTTTACATTAAGCCAACAAAATCTTACTCCTATATATAATGTATTTTGTGACAACAATAATTCAAATTCAAAAATTGATTAGTTTTTTCCCCCGAATATATTTTAATAGATTGGAAAAGGATATTTATATATTTTATTAGGAACCAAATCAAAGTCTTCGAGCAATTATATGAATATTATTTACTATAATGCAATCTATAATTATATATTTTCAAAAATATAAGATGATTATTTGAAACTTTAAGACATTCAAATTAAAATAATAGTTTTGCAACGTAATATCACTTGTTTCAAAATGATTAAATTAGCTTCTTGAAATGAACCTATCACAAACATCACTGTTTACTTGACAAAGAGATCTAAATGTATTTGCACCACTTTGAAGATAGTGGGAAATGTTAAGGTATTTTCAATATACTGTTACGAAATTTCTGCCGGGGTTCGTTTGGATAGTGGAAGTGATATGGTGTAAAGAAAAGTCAATCAGCAGTAGAAAATAAAACAACGACGTTTATTTACACGAAGACATACAGGACAGCACAAAAATGATAACTATATACAGCATAGAGACGACTATTTTCAGCCGGGACGTGTAGCATACAACAGCATACACAGCACCACACAATCAGAATCTACTGCAGACAGTAGCGCACAGCTCAGTTCAGCACGAGCTTGACTCCGTCGCTGCTCACCGTCGTTTCCGCCTACTCCGCTCTGTCGCTTAAGACTTCTCCGCACCGTCTTCGGACTTGACTTCTCTGGCAGCTGCGGACCCTTTAATAGGTCTTAGGAGGCGGGGCTAGAAGTCTGTCAACCAATCAGGGACGTTCGAGGTGTATCTCGAATCCTACTGGACGGATCGGGAAAATTCTCGAAGTTTCGGGTATAATCTATTTTGGCACCAAAGTCGCCAAATGGTCGCCAAGTTTGTCGCCAAGCTCCGGGACACCCAGACTCCGTCCAGTACAGATGACTGTAAAACATTCTTTCCGAAGATGGAACAAAATATGCTTAGAAGCCGAATTGCAGGTTTGTAAAATACTTTCAGATTTCATTGCCTAATATATGTATTTAGTTTATTAATGATCAGGTAATAAATATCATCAGTAATTACAATGTATGCTTATTAGGAAATGTGCGTATGATTATATGTATATGAGTAGTGGTGATTTACTTGATTTACGTGTTAGACAGCTTCTTAAAGGCCTAACGAGTTTAGTATAAATATACCATAGAATGTGTATCTTAGAATTTTTTGAAATTTTAAAATGAATTTAAATTAATTAAAGATTAGGAGATTTTGAAACTCCAAAAATCCTGAATAATGCTATATAAAAAATATATTTTATTAATTTAATTCAAGCTTAACTTTCTAATTATACTAATTTTTTAATAGTTATATGCCTAAATGGCGATAATAATTGCATTTTTTCAACCCGCTTTCATTGCTTCATAAAATACTTAAAATACTTCTTCCATTTTTCAATAAAAAGAGATTATATCTTTATATAGCGATGGTGTGATAATATTTTGCTTTCTGATTTTATTTTATTTTTAGATGTATTATTATTTAGCAGTAATATTTAACTTTTAGTAGTGTATAAAAGCCCTTTCAGGTATATGGAATACATTAGGAAATAAAATCGGTATACTGAATGTTTGCGTTAATTGATTTTTTTCAGAATGTTTTGTTCTAACATGCTATTGAATATGTTGCGTACAATGCGAATAGTCAGTTATCATTAATAATAACCGGTCATTATTAATAATATCTAAACCGGAGAGTATTAATAATAACCGATTATTCAAATTGACCACAACAGAAATGCTGATTCTTAGCATCGCAACTGCGATGTAACAATTTAATGTAGCAATCAACAATGCATAAGAAATATAAATGTGGTTTTTACATTACCTTTACAGAGCGTAACTTGATGTTTGGTAAAGAAGTTGGTTACGAATCTCATGAAATCCTGAATTACTGCTTTATTACGAAGTCCATAACACCAAGCAAAGAACAAGTATTAGGAAAATGAAATAATATTCTATTTCATTTCATAATTTAAAAACATTTTGTTTAAGGAATTATAATTATTACTTATGTTTAAAATATCAAACCAAAATCCACTATTAACTGGGAAGATGAAGATTTAGGACTAGACTGGGAGAGGGTAGTCTACGGGACCGGGTTATTTTTAAACTTAAATTTTCTAATAAAAGTATTTGTAGGACAATAAACCAATATATTCTGCAAATAATATGTTTAAAATTTTTTTGAAAATATACTATCATTGAAAAAAGTAATTGCGTACGAACATACAGTTTCTTCTCAAATTACATGTTACAACAAATAATATTCTTGAAAAAATCACATTGCTTATTACTTTCTAAATCATATTTATTTTTCCAGTATACATAGGTATATAGAAAATAATATTATGATAAAATTTAACACATATATGGAAAAAAATGACTCTCGGTAAAATTTACCATTTTTTTTTATTGTTAACATTTCTACAAAGGAACTTTTGAACATTCACCATGCGCTTTTCGAGGGAATTTTAAACATTGTTAAGTATTGGTATAAAAATCAGGCTGTATATTCAGCAGATATTTCTCTTGGTATATTTATATATTTTAGTAATTTTTCAGAATACATTATCACTAAAAAAAATAATTTATAAATAAAATTATATTTGAGCATATGAAAATCAGTGAAATTTGAACTTTCGTCCAAAAAAAAAATGTTCTGTATAATTATCCTCACTGCTAAAATCAATTTCTACTACACTTAAAACTCTTTAGAGTTCTGCTTCATAACTAGGATCAGTAGGCTGGATGATTTTGCAAGGGTACGTTTTAGAGTCCTCTACTAAGCCTTGTATAGTACTGGAACATTAAAAGGAAGACGCGGTCTCAGACGTCGCGGAAAGAAATAGTTTAAATATATATTTAAAAAAAAACGCATCCGCTGAATCCGGTTGAAAAAATGCGCCTGTAGTGAAGGTCACGAAACAGGAAGCTAAAGAGTGAATCCACTCGATTAAGTTGAAAATAGAATAGAGGTGACCGAAAGTCCATCCTTAGTGGCCTGAGATACCGTACTCACCCACCCACCCCAGTTAATTGTTAAAATGATCAATTTTCTAGACAAATCATCTCGTTGCCAAAAATTACAAGTATATTAATAATTACCATCTGTAATAGTTTTAAATGTCCACGTGCAAAATAAAATATAAATGGACATTCTTTAAAACCGATCTTTTCGTTCATACATCAAAACGCTGAGGGCTTTTTTCTGACATTTAACATTATGATTATGACGATATTATTTATTTTAGATAATTACAGCATTAATTGGAGCATAAGATTAATTCTCGCTTACCAAGTTTAATTCTGAATGTGTGTTTTTTTTTCAAATAATAAGTCGTTATAACTCTTATCTTTCTTTATTTAATTCATTTTCTACAACTTCTTATCATCTGTTTCCCAGTCATAAAGAAAAAACATTCTAAAGAATGTCTATTGTCGGAATGATGGGAGATTAAATGCAATTAGTATTAAGGAAAGGCAGTCATACAAGGGACAATACGACTCCAATAATAATTTTTTTTCTGTCTTTCTTTTCCTATAGCAGAGAATGAAAACAAATGGATACTCTTAAAAACACAGCTTTCTATCCTTTTTTTCAACTAGGTTTTTTTTTCTCATTTTTTGTTGCTGTCTTGGTGAATTGTGTTTGTTGTATTACATTAACTTAAACTGGAACTTAATTTTCCGGGAAAGCAGACGTCGCTCAGCTCCATGTTGCATTAACGCTGAGAGAGGAGAAAAAAAAGCTTCTCAGGGAACTAAATACTGAAAAAAGAGAATGTCGTTACGTAAAATAAAAAGGTCAAACAATCTACACAAGCTTGCTTTTGGACAGATATTCCGATTGAAATCCTTGTTTTTGCTATGTTCGTATAATTAAATGTGAAAAGAGACATGCATGCTTCATGTTGCATGTTTTTTTCGAGTCTGTTATGGCAAGAACTTTTAATTGCCGAATATAAGCAGCAATGCAACAGTGTTTTTATTTCTTCGTAAAAGAAATATAGATTTGTATTGTAATCTGCAAAATAAATAAATAAATACAAATAAATTTAAAAAAGACGAGCTCTAGATTTTGTCGAATATCTACGCATCAGACCTTTCTGTATCAGAAAAACATATTTTTGACATCATATATGTCTTCTTGTCAGCCAATCTGTCTGTCAATCTGTTCTTCTGTTTGTCTGTGAACACGATATTTAAACCAAACTTTTTTAGTTATTAGGAAGAAATTTGGTTTATGTTATCGAGATCAGATTTGTAGATTTCTATCAAATTTGGAACGAAATACAATTCGAAAAGATCCTGGCAGGCAGAATGTTATCTAAGCCTTTACTATAACTATTTTCAAAAGACTAATGTACAAAATACATAAGTAATTCGTCATACATAAGGGATACATGACATAAGAGACTCGTCGTAAATTTTCATTTACCAGTAAAAAATTTAATTTGTACAAAATACAGACATTTTTAAAAATAATAGAAAAATGTATTAGGATGCAATGTCAAAATTATTAATTGATAACAAATACCACAATGTACTGACATAACACTTAATATAGCAAGTTCAAATTTTGTTGAAATAGATTTATTTTATATTGTGAGAATTAGAAGTCCATTAATAATTAAAATTTATGAAATAAATTTGCAAATTATTAAAAAAACACAGAAGATAGTCATATATGCTTAACATTTCAATATTTTTGAAATGAATATTTTATTGAAAAGTATTTCATAATTCTTTAAGGTTGTGAAATCATTGGTTTGTAAAAATACCTTTTTACATAATAAAAGCAATTATCTATTTACATTGTGCTAATGTTAAATTTAATGTTACAATAAACGATAAATTTAGTAAATTAAACTTAATACTCTAAAATTTCTTTCCAAATGCAAATATTAATATAATTAGTTGACAATCTTAAATAAAACGATAAATGATGAACATATCATAATTTTTAAAGTTACAAAATTTCTTTTTTTAAAAATTCCAAAACTGAATATATAATAAATTTATATATATAATTCACAGTAGATATTAGATGATTTAGAGTAATAGATTATTTTTAAATTCAGTTCCCTCTAAGAATTCTAAATGAGAATTCGAAATAAAATTTTGATTCGAAGGTAACTTCGTCTTGCTGATCCGACTGTACAAGAAACAGAACAGTTTAGCAAAAACGAAACAAGGAAAAAAAATGCAATTTCGAGTTCTCACACAAACAAGCTATTTTATTGAAAGTATCCTTTATCTATGTCTCCTTTGTGAATATATTTCGAAATGAAACTAGAAAGCAACTCTTTTTTTAAAGGTATTATTTTTAAATTCTCGTTTAAGAAGGCAAATGTCTTACGTAAGATCACGTTTCTTTATTTCCTCTTCTAGTACAGGACACAACTTTGCACTTAGTATAAAACATTCCGACGTATATACGTTTCGTTTCCGAAATTGCTTTCAGAACACGAGTATTTATCGATCAGCAATAAAAAAAATCCCTTTTTTTTCGGACGTTTGTCGTTACAGAGAAGTCACGTCAAAACTTAAACGTTCAATTTTTGAAAAAGGCGATTGAAATGCTACATTTTATCAAAGAAATTAAATACGCATAGATATGAAGCAGCCCAGATGAAGTTTCTAATGCTGCAAATAAAGTTCAACATAATATATATATTTTTTACTAAGGGTTTTAGGAATAAATGTGTCTATATAGTTTCAGCAAAAAATTACCCATTAAATGTAGTAATCGGACTAAATTCTGAAGTTAAAATAGAGGAATTTACACAATAAAAATTATTTTACATTAATGATATTAATTATAGATTTCGGTTCAATTTTTTACTTTATTTTAATTTATTGACATTACTTTTTAAATAAAATCCGAAAATAGTGTTCCAAATCCTAATTTGCTTTTTATCCCTTTCTATATCTCAATTTATTCCACTCATAAATTAAGTTCGTTAACTAAATATTAATAAAATAATTTTTTCCAATTTTTTTACACGAAAATTTGTCTTTTCTCTATCCTACAACATAAATGTTTCATTTTTGTCACATTCATTTGGTGAGTTTAATCCACCTTTCTAACATGGATAACAATATTTTTAAAAATAACATACATATCATTTATGAGACGAAATTTTTAAACAGAGAATTTAGTTTGTATAATTGCTTATATCCGACAGTTGCTTCCCAAAAAATGTGTTCATCCCAAATAGTTGCTTCCCAAAAAATTTCTCATTTGGATTAGAAATTATGTTCTAATTTCCAGTAAATAGATTTATTTTATATAAGCGGTTTATTTCTGAAATATATATATATATATATTTTTTTGCTTTCTTAAAATGAAAAATACGGAATGAAAACTTTAGGAAAATTATTAGAAGCCCAAATTGTTTTTTCATCTATGATTTTAATAATGTTTAATAATCCTTAGGACATATATGAATTCTGTTAATGCATAAATAATTTTTTTTAAGTAAGAACTTATTCCTAAAAATATATATATATTTCTAACTAGTTCAAGGGGACACCTTGAAAATTTCTCATATACACGCCAATTAAGGTCTCATCCCTCTTTTCCTTCATAAATTCCGGACCTTGTTAAAGGTCACAAATACCTTGTATTTCAGTGGTGAAAGATAGTTACGAAATATATAGATCTTTGGAGTAATTTAGCACTTTATTGAATCAATCGCAATAATATATATTTTTGAAGCCATTTTTGATGGTCTATTGACACTTAAATTGGACATGAAACGACTCTTGCAGTCACAAAATAATATATCGAAATTCATAGGTTTAAGTCATTGTGTTTATGAATCATTACATTTAAATGCATACGAAAAGACAGACCGGAACACAATCAATATTTTGACGGAGTTGGCTATAAATCTGGTGAATGTGTATATTTTAGACTATAGACTTGGGTACCCAATTTTACTTACTCTTTGCGTTTTGTAGATATTGAATCCACTTGTAATCGAACAAACAGATGAAAGTTCTGTAATTTGATTCGCATAAAAATTTGAAAGACATCTATGAATTTAGTTGTAATTCCATATAACAAATTTTAGCCATCTAATTCAAAGGTTTTTTGAATTAAAACGTTCACACACATAATGCCAAAAAAAGTGTATTTCGGATTCAAGGAGATGTAACACGTGGAGATTCATCAAATTCTCGTGTCCGAAATTTTTAACGATTATAGTACTTCCTTTATACTTCGTATACGAGAAAATAAAATGCAAATTAATTTACTTTTGATATACAATTAAAATGAATGATATGTAAAAAGAATTAATTATGTATAGAGAAAAGGACTTTTAAGTGCCAATTTTAAAACGCAAATTTATTCAGAGTGCAAACTTTTCTGCTGTTGTCTTTCTTTAACATACTATTATATCAAAATATTCAAAGAGTTTCATTCTTTATATTGGTATATGATTTTCATTAAAATCATTAATCAATTACTTGTATGATTAACTAATGACTGCATTTATATAAAATTTGTATTGAAATCTAATTAATAAACAACTTTTTTTGTATTGATATTCATAAAAAATGCCCTTTTTACGGCGTCAAAAGCTTTTCTTTTCAATCCCCCCCCCCAAAAATGCGGGTGTAAATATGTGAATGATTCTTTTGGAAAAAAAACAAATCAAACTTATTGATTTGTTTTGATGAAAGCTCTTTTAAAAAATTTATCACTCAGTTTTATGAAAAGGGGATATTCTACATAGTTAAATTTTCAAAGCTTAAACTTTCATTTTAAATTCTGTTGTCATAATAACTAAGCATTATTTTTTCATGCAGGAAATTAGGCAGCAGCATATATTTCTCTTCTGTCTACGCGTTTTTCATTTTTTAGTGGACAGGATACAAATTCGTCTGGATTTCTTTATCACAGTATTTGATGAAGAACTCCTCATAAGTCCAATTTTAGGAACACTTCTTCGGAAAATGTGTAATATATGTGCTTGTAATGTTATATAATAAATCCTTTTTCTCTTGCAATTAATGCCAGAGCTTTATTTCTTTTACTTTTGATTCTTATGAGTTACAGAAAGTTCCGTTTTAATATATATGCCTTTTATTCATCTTCTATATTTTTTAGAAATATAAGTGAAATTAATAATTGAAACAGATAATTTATTTTAATATAATAATTTATTTTTATAATAAAATTTGCAAAATTTATTTTTTAAGTAATAACATATTTTTTACGTTTTAATAAATTCTAATTACGTTATTTAACTATCATTTAAATAAAAATATGTCCGAAAGAGAGATTTATAAAATGTTATTTCGAGTCTCAAAATATGTATTAAATTCTTACTTTAAACTTCTTATATTTTTTCAGTATTTAATTCAATATTAACTTATAATAATACCCTTGCAATTTTTCACACCATTTGCATGTGAGAAAATTTTAAAAATATATCCTTCTGAAACAAACTGAAATGGCTTTTATTTTGATGAATTAAAAATTGAAGGCAGAAAGGCAATAAAAAAACTAATCGAATGGAAATTCAGGAATTTTTGGCATTCTTTTAAAATTTCATTTTTCTAATTTCATACACTTCATGAGCTTATCTTGATTAAAGTGTAACAGTCAATATGCAAAATATCAAAACGCATACATTATTTTTTCATACAGAAGAAACTTTGAAAAAAGCATGAAATTTATAATTTCTTTTCCAATTTTAATTAAAATTTGTGAACTCGATATTTACAAAATTAGATTAAATATTACTGTTTCTTTTATTTCACTACAATTTTTCAAATGCAAACTGCATTTACAGATTTTGTGTTTTAAACTTTTATATCTTGTTAATCACGTTTGTTGCTAAGTCAGAAACATTGAAATTTTAATATTTAATGAAGGATGTACTTTACTTCCTTGAGTAAATACATTATTTACTATAGAAATATAAATATAAAAGTAAATGCAATTGCTACAAGACGCATTTTTTTATATTTTAAGATTTACATTCACAGAAATATGACAATAAATTAGTTTTACATTATTACTACGAATTTTAAAAAAGGTGCATGAATAACAATTTATTTCAGAATGAAGTTTAAGTGAAATTTACACAAAATAAATTATTTAATTCAAAATTAATGGAATACAAAATTCTTTAAAAAGAGTAAAATATTTTAACAAAATTATTATTTAATGAATTATTTAATGATAGAAAATATAGTAAAAAAGTAAAGATTTATATTTCAATGATATAATTTTAATTTTTTGCTTGATCCTTCTTAACACTATAAGACTATAAAATTCACTATTTATCATTGCACAGGAAAATATTTCATCAAGAAACATCAATATCTTTTAATATCTCTTTTTATATAAATTTAAATTTGAGTAAATTAAGTATGCTCGTTTTATTTTTATTTTATTTATTTATTTATTTATTTGCACTTTCAAACCTAAGTCAGGATTAAAAACAGCTAGGAATGAATATATCAAGCAAAAACAATTCTGAAAGCCCACAAATTCATTAGATAAGTACTCAAAAGAAGTGTTTCATTTTGGTAAATTCCATCAGTACTAATAGAAATATTCATTTATATTATCATTAACGCCTTTTAATTGTATAGGATTGTTTCTATTATATTCGTAATATTCATTATAAAATGAATCAAAAGAGCTGGCACTTCATAATTTAAGATCAATAAAATGTTATGCGTTCAGAAAAAACTTCAATACTTTTCAAATTACGCGACAATGTGAAGGAATTTAGTAAATTTATTTTTTCCTGAGAATATTTCCTTAGGCAAATTTTTTCTTAATGGATCCTTAATAGCCAGAAATCATTTCTATTTATCAGAAAAAAAATAATTATGTGATTTGCTATTCATGCATGAAATAAAAAAAAATCTTACTCTTTATCCTTAGTGTATCTATTAACAAATAAGAGTTCAGTGACTGCTTGACTGCGTCGTCTCTTAAGATAAAGGTTAAAAAAAAAAAAACTAATCATTAGGAAGTTTACTGCTTAATAACTTTGTGAATCTAAATCTTCTTTCTGCTTCTTCTAGTGAATTTGACAATTATTCATTTTTAAGATTGATTAATTTTCTTATTTAGGATTTATTTCACGCCTCATCATATAATATGTTTCATCAATACAAATTATATTTTTTCGATCATCTGTTGTTTTATGAATCTTGGATTTCCATATTTGTCAAAGAAACAAACTTACTATTTAGAGTGATGAAATATGCACGGATATTCGTCAGCTCTTTAATTCAGATTGATGAAATTCTAAATTGGGTATGTTATGTACCAATGTTCTGAATCGTGATCATTGTCTTTAAAAGAATATATATATTTTCTATCTAAATGTTTATTTCATAACATTTTGAGACAAACTTTGGTTGTCTGATTTGACATCATTTTAATCATAGGTATATTCTTCTGAAATCTCCCTTATAAGCAATTTATTTTTTCCATAAAATTCATCCTTCCTTCACAACACATTAGCAAGTTCCATTACGTATTTTATCTAAATTTACAATTCCTTACCTTATGCTATTATTTCTGCCTATTGTTTTTCTTCTATAAATTGTCCAGCAAATTAATTTATTTAATTTAGTTTTATTTTAAGCACATTTTATGCAATTATGCAAGTGAAAAAATAAATACGTTGAGTATTTTAATAAATATTTAACGTTTAATACATTCGTACCTCAGGATGAAGCGTTTGATAAGGAAACTGCTGAAAAATTAAATATTAATGTGTAATAAATTGGCTGGAAAATATTGTAATATTTATCTTTTGCCTGTGCTATTATTTACATTTTTTATGGACTACTTTAATTTTTACCGACAATTATATCCATCATTTTATAATTGAAATACCATTAAAACAATTCATTTTCGTTTTCTATGTTACTCTTGAATTTTGCAGGAAGAAAAATGTTATTTCAAACAATGATCTTCATTAAACCTTTATAAATAGTTTTAACAATATATCAAAGATATTTGTCAAAGAATAAGATTTTTGAAAGGCTTGGAATCCTGCCTATATTATCACATTTCAAAAAGAGGCACATCAGAGATTCAACCCTCTTTAGAAGAGATTGAAAACTTGACAATTAATGAATCCATTGCAAAACAGAAATTTATGAAATTCATTTATCATGTATCGTATTTGTTTTCTAATCATCACGTTACCTTGAAGGTAAATTATATATAATGATAGAAAATAATATTATAATAATGGAGAATAATATTATAATATATAATACATATATGTATTATTAATATTAAATTATATAATAATATTTTTCCTTCCACATTCAATTTCACAAAAAATTACAGTTATTTTTAATTAAATAAACGCGTTTTTTTAAATAGATGCTTGAACCTCTCCGAACCTCAACAAAAAAACTTACTAAAATATAAGAATAGGATAGTAAAATAGTAAACACAATACTCCATGTATATTATCAAATTAAATAACCGTCGGATTGTTAATTTATAATTATGTATATCGTCTTTAAGATTAAAACATTCAAAATTTTCTCCGTATTTAGTATAGGCAGAGATATAATGAACAAGTCTTCAAAAATGTTATTTTCTCAATTTTTCATTTAAATATTTTATAACATTTTAAAATTTATTTTAATTTACAATTCCCATATGAAATAAGTTATTTATAACACAAGTCCATATAACAATGTAATATCTAAGCTATACTTCAGTCTCTTCGATTAGATATATGTCATTATTTCTTAGCAACTTGCAGACCCATTTATGCGGAAATGAATTTTCTGTCAAACCTTTCAGCGAAGCGAAGTTTATCGGTAAAGAGATTAACTTATAACCTTTATCTTGCTGGCATTAATTTAGAAACTTCTGCTGTAACACCTTCTCCAATCACACGGAAGTATTTAATGATGGTCGACGTTTTGACTTGATTGAAATGTCAAAGCCTTTCATCTCAGATATTCATTAACAAGCTGAGAAATACTTCTATGGATTGTGATTTGATGGATTCACATTCATCAAGATATATTCATTCAGCTGTGAAATAATTCCACTTGAAACTAATTCCTAGTCGCCATTAGCTTTCGCCATTGAAAACTTACTTCAAACACAAAAGGATTTTGATACATGTTCAGAACTTGAGACTGTTTATTACCAATGCTTCGAATAAAGGGGAATCTTATGATTTAAATGTGCTTTCCTTTATTTAAGGCCTTATTAAAGTATGAAAAAATTTCTCGTGTTTCATTCGCTTGTGTTATTGTTTGAAGTACCCAAATATCAAATCTAAATCTTTCATGTTACAGAAGTTATTCACTTGAAGCCTGATCTATTAAAATCTTATATTATTCACACATAAAAATACCAAGAGTTTTTTTTATTGTTCTTTTAATTAGTTTTATTTCTTTCCATACCTTAAAATTACTTCCATTTTTTTGCATTTATAACTAAGTTTTAAAAATATTTGTAATGTTTATTTGGACACTTTAACATACAAAAAGGAAAGTAAATTATTTTTAAATTTCATCATTTCTTATTATGCTTCTTTTAGAAGTTTCAGTTCGTAGGTTTTATACTAAAAATTGTATTACGAATCAGTACTAATAGCGTAACAATATCTTACGAATATTCATTCCATTTTCAGTTCGTCTTATTCTAATAGATCTAGAGTTATTTTTATAGATGCTAAATGATTCCTAGGTTAAGAATATACCATTTGGTGACTAAAATAAAGGTTCTAGGAAGGAAAAAAAATGTGGTGAAATATTCATCCCAATCTAGTTCCGTAATTCCTTCTGGAGCATTCGATATTCTGACAGGGAATCTATGTAACAGACAATGTTGAAAATGTTGTAAGAAGAGTGAACTCTTTTATCGTGAAGTAATTGATAAGTTTACGACATGGTGCTTGCGTAAGTGCTATTGATTTCTGCGTGCATTCTCTTTGTACACGTTTCGGCCGATTTTTTATATTTGCTTTTTTTTGTGAAATAAAGCGTTATTATCTAGTATCAAGCTTGCTGTACTCCTCACCATGGGCATATATCATATACAAAACATTATGCCCTATATGATGCATCTTATAGATTTTTCAAATTAATGGAGTGTGATTTTGGTGATTTTAAATATCTGGTTAATAATACATACATAATTTTATCTATATTAATTTCTATGCTTGTGGATAATGTGATGTTCAATTTAGCATATATTTTTCATCAATTAGGGGATACATATTTATAAAAGAATAAACTATCTTTTATGGGGATTCAGAAAACGGGACGCTATGAATATTTTAAAAAAAATTATGAGAAAAAAAAAAGAAAATTTTAATATTAGTTTTCACCATAATCTACCCTACTTATCCAATATAATATTTTTTTCCATTAGAAAATTATGAATTTGCTTGGACAAAGGCAAAGTCAATGTCTTTAAAGACATGCCTAAAAACAGTAAACGAAATATCAAAAAATAGCGAATAAAATTTCAAAATTCCGTGTATAATATATGATTTTGCCAAAATAAATCCAAATATGATGATGAATATCAGATCAACTAAGAATATTTCATATTGCATAGTTAAAAGAATCTTGTGAATGCTATATAGAATGAAAATTTTCCCAGATAACTTTTACTTTTTGTTAAAAAATATTTAAGGATTGATGCATTAAACCAGCTTATTTCATTGTTTCTTTGAATTCTCAAAATTAAATGATACTATTTGTTAGTCAAAAAAAAATGTATTCGTGTTCATTTTTGAAAAAATGAAATCATTTTGGAAAAGTTATGGGAAATACTTAAAACTGCAAATAAGTTCGGTTGTACTTGCATCCATATTTGAGGCAACATTAAGGCTAACTTGAAATGGATCTTACAATTTTGAGCCTTGGTCAGATGAGGAACTCTTTAGATATCCAATGATGAATAAACTCTAGATATCGAAAAAAATCCAATACTTTAGATTAAGTTAGCCTATTTTATTTTAAGAAAGTATTAAACTATCAAATAATTTAAAATAAAATGCAAATATGAATACCTTTTATAGCTGAAATCTCTATCCAATTGCAATAAAACGCTATCTAAATCACTAGGCATAATAACCCCACTCATTTCAGTGACTAAAGCTCCATTTTAACCCCCGGAACAATTTCGATGAGCTAATTGCAGCTATCTCATATCTGAGGAACCGTAAAGGTTAAAGGAAATTCTCAAAATGGTTAAGGTTCCTCCTTAGTCGTTGACCATCCAAGCAAAATAATTCGGAGCTATTCATTCAAGATCCTATTAACGTGTCCAACATAACGAATCTTGCCAAGGAAATCACCTAGATCGCCGATTATGCTCAGCGAGCCTTCAAACAATGTCTGACTCTGCTGGTTGAAACATCATTTTAAAATATTCCTAACTCTAGATTTTGAGAGCTAAGTTAAATATCAGAAACCATGGCAAGTGTTTAATTCAATTATAAGAGTATCTCATATGAAACTTCTAGAATGTGTTCAGTATAAATGCAAAGCATATTATACCTAGATGATATTAACATCTAAGCATATAAAAAAAACACCATTTTTCTTTTGTTTCTTGATTTAGGTATAAAATTTTGTATGTTTCCTTAAAAAAAAAACATTAAATAATATGTGATGTAAATGTAGTATTTTCTCAGTGTAAATAATTATTGATTTAACTTCTTGGTATAGGTATATAATAGTTATATAGGTATATAGGTCATTGGGTTCGCATTGTTAGGCTAAACAAATGACCTCGAAGATGAAAAGCCCACCAACTCTCTCACCTCTAATTTACATTCCCCTTTACTTTCTTCCATAGTTCTCATTAACTTTTAAACAGTTTGTTTGATCTGCACTGTATCTATTTCATATACCTTTCTTTCTTTCTTTCTTGTGTACAGCTGAACACCCTGCCATCACTGAACGAAGCAGTATCGACAGGTTTTGTTGTGGCAGACTACTATCTTAAACATACCTGTCCATAGCACTGGTCGATTCTCCAAACTGACATAATTTATATTTAAATTTAGTGCACCAAATAAATCGACATAAAATACCGGAAAATTATCTTTCCAGAATAAATCACCTCGGTTTTGGGGGAATTAATCATTGAAAAAACATTTTTATTAAAAGTACACTAACATTTTAAGCATTGAGGTTAATTTCAATAATATGATCTATTAAAAACTTATTATTTTTTTATAATTTTTCTTACATTATTTGCCAAATTAAAGGTGTTGTATCTTGTGCCTGGTCCAGAACGATAGTAAAAACTATCAACAAATTCACAAAGCACAGCTAAAATAAAATACCGTAAACAGCTAAAAATTAAATAAAAAATACCATAGAAGTTGATGTAGTAGCCCGATTGGGAATAAGGGGTCAAGACGTTATAATGTTGAATAAATAGGTCTAATTGCAATATCTTATGCGGTTATATTATTAATCACTAGAGGTTATAGTTTTCTAAAATCTTATGGATTAAGAGCATACAAATTTCTCTCCAGATTATAGAGGTGTTTTGAAACATATGTATATTGCATTAAGTGTGTTAATTTCAACAATGAATGTATGGATATTACGCCGTCAACGAAAGTCATTTCTCATCTCATAGAAGCTTATTTATGGAAATCGGTGCTCTTATAAGAAATCCGCCCTTAAGAAACTGCATCTAAAAAAATGTCTAAACCATACTTGTGATGAAATGGAAAACAATTGCATCACTGCTTAGGATCACCTGTTTAGATTACCAATAATCTTATATATTAGCACCGTGAAACATACACATATAATATATAGTGAAAACCCGGTAAGAAGTAACAGGGAACGAAACAATTATCCATTTCATCTCTTTCTTTAATGACAAATTCTCATTTTTTTTCTATTCTGAATTTTAATAGTTTAGTAAGTTTGAAGGCATTATGTGCCCTACGTTTTGTAAATTTTAGGAACTCATTTTATGCCATGCATTCACTTATTTGATTTGCATTTTTGTAAGTTTAATGAGTTTGAAATTATATAAGTTTATGTTTTCTCTTAGTGCAATTTAGTTTTTTTAAAGAAAATTAAAAAGAGAATCAATGAACCTATATTTTCCAATATATTTATTAGGATCCTGCTATGATTTAAATTATATATGGGACAATGAAAAGAAATGAAAAATCTATTAGATTCAAACCTTACTGTTTGAGTAATTTTAAGAATAAAAAGTGTGAATAAAAGTTCCATGTCTAATCCTACTATATCATATATAATAAAATTATGTATATTTAAATATGAGAAATGCTGTAAAAATTCGGAGTGCATCAAACTGGATAAATTATTCCACAAAAGTAACTTGTGCATAGGGAGGGGAATCGATATTTAATTAATTTAGTATTACTTGAGCCTTCCATAATTTACTCAGTAAAATATTTAATTAAAGGATAACAGTATACATATATCACACCTCTTTTGTGCACAAATTAATGGGATTAAAAGGAATATTTTATGCCACCTCAATTCAATATGTTTTTTCCAGTTTAATCTTGATTTAAAAAAGACAAAAATGCTTAAATATATAAATACTGTTTAAATTTAGCAAAGAATCTTACACTGCATTTAAAATTTATTCTATACTAAGATATTATTTATTCCGCCATCTGCTTTTATATTTTATGACAATTTTATCAAATAATTTTAAGTAAAATATTGACATAAATGTATACTGGTATAAATGATTTATTTAATAACTGTCGTAACTGTCATCTCCAGATAATATCCCATACCATAAATGAATCTTCAAATCTATTTGATATCTCCAACTGCTTTTGACAGATGTCATAACCTTTCAAAGATATTATCATTATAGGAAATGAACTTATCAATTTCTACCTAAAAACATATTGCGTCAAAGTCTTTCCATATTCATAAGTATATCATAAAACATTTAATCTAATTTTCAGTTTAAGCGAAAGCTGTTAATTAACGCAGAGCATTTCCAAACTTTCTTAAAGTGCAACATAATTTTCTGTTGATGGTAGGAATATTTTATCCTGGTCTTCAATATTGCACAGATTTGGTGGAAGACAAAGCCTGGAGTGATTATATAAAGTTAATAAAAGTCTTGAGTGAATTAGGAAGAATATCTAAGCTCTCGCGCCTTTAGTTTATTGATTAATATTAACTAAATCAGTCCAAAAATAATCACTACTGCGTGAAAATTCCATGAATCCAAAATCAATTATACGCCAGTTGCATCTGATGCGCAATCTAATTAAAAGAGTTTATTATTGATTAGTCAGCTCAAAGTACTTGTACACATTCAGCCTAGTTATAAATATTTCTCAAAGTATGTTGGAAATTTTATCGCCTTTATAAGTTAAAATAATGAATAAGTTATATAGTTATTAAACTACATAATAATTATGACTAAAACATACGCAGAAGTTTAACATGAATTAAGATTAAACTTCAAACAATAGCATTATTTTCGATACCTAAGAGTCCCAAATATCTAACCTCTTTATTATAAGTTTTAGAAGTCTTCAGAAAATATATCTTTAATTAAGTATTTCGAGTATATATTAAATATTTTAAGGCTTAATTCTGAAGAAATGATGAACTATGAATATGTTTTCTTTAGACAACAGTAAGGTAATTTATAGATGACAGTCTGTATATAGATTATGAATGAGATAAAAAAAAGTAGGCAAAAAATATGCTTAAAATAATCATTTTTTTTGTTATACCGGAGAGATAAACAAGGTAAAGTCAAACGGCACATTGCTCTATTATGTCTACTTAACTTCGCATTAAGACCGTGGTAGCCTGGTGGTAAGGTCTCAGTTGCGGAACCGGAGGGTTTCAGGTTCGAGATTCGATTCCATCGAAGAATCGTCGTGTAAGAGATTCTGCTGTATGTTAAATTTGCCGGAACGAAATGTCCTCCTTCTGGTGTGGCGTGAAGGTTTTAAGAGGGGATGCCAGCTCATTTGTCATGCCCGTTATCCGACTGTGGTTGAAAAGTACAAGGTCCTTCTCAAAGTAACCCTAGTATTGCTTTCAAACGAGTCGTTAATGTAACTAAACTAAATCTTATCCAGTTTCAGCACCGCATTTTCTTTTGATAGACAATAGCTCCAATCATATAAAAAAATTAAAGATAATTTTTCTTTAATATTTCTAAAATATATTTATTATTGCAAAAAAACATGTATTGAGTTGAGTGTTAGGTTTGTACTTGTGGTTCTGACAGGTTAAAAAATCAAACAAGAGCCAAATGTTTGACTGATAATACTAAATGAAAAAAAATGAAAAAAAAAATTGGTTTTAAAACATTTTTCGATAAATGTGTCGATTAAATCACCTTATATTTTATAATTGTATATTAATTGAAGGAAAGAGTGTGATTGTCTTAAAATGTGTTCTAAATTAATTATTATTGTTTCTAAAATGTAAAAAAATTATGAAAATATTCCTCAATTTTTAATAATTGATATACTTATAAATAGACAGATATATAATAATTTTTCTACAAATATGTTATTTTGAATTTATTCAAGGTCATTAACATTTCAGAATGGTTAAAATGTATTTGGTTTTTCTGTTTATTGTGATACTACTTTAATCCAATGATGATAAAATGTGGAGCCTTCTTGTGAAATTTTTATGTTTTATGAAAAAGAAACTGAATTAGTATTTCATTAGTAAATGCATTTAAATAGATTGAATTTTTAAGTTTCATATTAATTTTTAAATAAAAGGTCTTGTCACAAAATCTGGTCGAAATATTTCTATTTAAGATTCAGTCATATACACAATTACTTTTTCTTCCAATGTTTTAAAAATAAATGAAAGTATATATCTATTTTACATAATTTGTAGAAATCCTTTATATTATAAAGAATTTCAACAAATAAAACTCTTAGTTCTGGAGTCAAAAAATCATACAGTTAACGAAGAGATATCACATATTAACTCTAGTTTTATTTTCTCAAACAATGGAATAAAATTGAAGAAGAAACAGAGAAAGAGGAAAAGAGAGAAAAAAAGGATAGGTACACATAACAGCTTAAATTGAGGCGAAATCGAAAGAAAACATACGTTTCCTTTGTAGTTTCCAAGACTATCCTACAGACGGCATCTATTATCTGACATCATAAGTAAGTTCTTAACAAAACTTTGCATTCTGAGAATACAGTCAAAATATCTCTTTAAAAAGACAATTTCAATTATGTTTTCTGAATAGACTAAAAATGAATATTTCAAGAAAGACGATTGATGCAATTATAGTTGAATCTTATAAAGATGCATAATCCACCAATATCATGACAATAACGTTTTTGTAAAATACGTTATCGTTTTTATGTTATATACCTTCGTAAATAATTCATTAGTCAGAAAAAAAACATTAGTTATTTCTGACTAGATATTTTCAGGATTGGGCAAATAACAGAACTTTGTCCTTTTTTAATATAGCGGCATCTAGAATTTAGGTATTTAAAAAAATAATCAACTATTAATATTATGCATTAATAGTTTAAAAGCTATATAAAGTAAAATATATCGTTTAATTCTATATCGAATAAATTCTTAATAAATTTAGATATCGATCTATTTTAGCAGTATTTTTATGACGACAAATATTTCGAATATTTACTATTTATGCAAAACAATCGACATCATTCCATTGGAAATATCGTACATCAAACAATATTCGAAGACTGTTTCCGTCATGATTTTCTTATTTACTTTGAAAAATGATAATTTTTTATTTCCTTCCATGCCATCCAAAAACACTGTACAAACAGTAGAAACGACAAATGTTCCAACTACTGTTTGTGTTTCAGATTGAAAATATATTAACCTAAAACTCCTTTTTCTAAAGCAGAAGAATTGAAAAAAAATGTAGAACGTAAGATTATATATTCAAAATATATTAGAGAGTAATGGTTTTTATTTGGATATTAATAGACGTAACAATTTTTGCTTTTCACCAAATAAGGATTATATTCATTAACAGGATAAATTTATATGTAATAGAATATAGATAAAGCAGATGAGCAACATGTTAATATGAATATTCCTCGAAGGTGAGAATCTATAAACAAAAAAAATATATATAAATGAAAAATTCTTTTGTCGTTTACACTAATTTATATCCAAATTTTTATAACATTTTTGAATATAAAAATGATGGTATTTTATTAATGAATTCAATGAAGAATTTAGCCCATTTTTCTATATATGATTCAACAATGACAATTATCAATCTACATCTCATTAAAATTTATAATATTGGAGATAACGTAATGTGTTTTATATTCTGCGAAAACTATGATACCTAGAATAGATATCCACCTATTCAGAAATTTAAATGAATACTTTAAATTCCTTTCTAATTTCCCAATTAGTAATAAACACGAAGAATAAATGTCTAATTCTCTGCTTAAATATACTTTATCAAATGCATTTCAATACGCTAACAATCACGGCAATTTATTTCTATAACTGTTGTTTACTTTATTCATTAAAAACAGTCATTATAAAATGCATTATTTTCTGCTAGGGAGACAAACTTTAGGATAGAATACGGATTAAAAAATTGATTGGTTATAGTTTCTGAAGAATACTAAATTACTGATGGCAAAATATGATGTTGCAAGGAAGGACTGATTACTATTGAAATGATTATTATGAAAAATTTCATTTTTATACCGTATTAAACTTTGTGGTTAAAAATGGCCAAAATCCACAGATTAAATTTTTTTCGTAAATATTGGATAAAATATTGATAATTTGTTTAAATTACTGAAAAATATTGAAATCTGAAATTGAAATATTGTGAAAATAAAAAGCAATGAATTAAGAAAAAAATATTTATTAAAACGGAATCTATTATATTCAAATTAATTTTGTTCACAATTCTTCAACTTATCTCTCAAAATATCCTACTCATAAATGTAGTTTTTTCTTCAAATTTAAAAGTGTAATGAAAAAAAATTCTATTCAAAATTTGCCTAAAATAGATGAAATGTTTCTATCATTGTTTTGAACTAAATTCAAATACGATTAAAGGCACTTCAGAGTTGTTATTTATGCAAGGATTAACGCCTTTGAGAAGGTTGAGGGATTTTAAATATTTTCGTATAAAGACTGTATTGTTCAAATTCAGCATGCGAGTCAGGTACCTGTCGAACTTGGGCATAATTAGGAATTTTCCACTGCAAATAAAATGCCCAAGAAACTCTTGTGAATCAATAATACGAGAATTTGAACTGTAATTTAACCTTTGTTATTCAGAGGAAATATAAATTTTTAGACAAAGTTATATATAGTTTTTTGCAGGTATGGATATTTGGATGGTACAATTTATGGAGACATAAACGCAATACATGTATGTTTATGTATATCATGTTATGTTTATGTAAGTCATGTATATCTATTTATCAACTAGCAAAGTATTCTGCGTAAGAATTTCAAAAATATTAATAGCAAAATTAGTATTTGCTGCACATAATTTGTGCCTATGAATAGACTGTTTGTGGGAACACATTCTAGACTTCCAAAGTCGGAAAATCAAGATATACGCGGAATGATAAAATTTCTTTTTAATTGAAATTTTATCATTCCGTTTCATTGAAAGCTCCCTTCCCAGATATGGCAGTTTTGCGTGATCACTGTTCCGCACTTGTGAAAATGAACCTAATAGGTCCATAGGATGTTCCGCGGTCCATTCTGTTGCACCTCCTCTCTTCCCTAGAAAGTTAAATGAAACGTCGTTATCGGCAGGTTCTTATTCTTGCAAGTGATAAATCTTATACGGATAGACTTCAAGAGCTATCCGCATGCACTTCCAAACTGTAGTGTTTGGTAATTCTTGTTTCCTTGACAGGGAGCGAGCATTAGATGCCCTTGCGGTGTTCGAATTGGCTTCCTCAATGACCGAAGTTGCTATCACCTGCTGTATTCCGTCCAAGACCTGCTTTAACGGTAAAGCTGTCTGTTTCCTCGAAACGTTTTACAATTCTCCGCAGAGTGCAATGTGTTATTGGATTAGTAAGCAGAAATTTCAAGTAAGTCACAAGTAAGAAAGGAATTACATCAATTGCAAATGTTTTAATTTAAATTTATTTTTAAGGCATTAAAATTAAATACACTGTATTTTTTAATTATTAGAAGCATCCAAATATCCAGTAGATTTTTTGGAGTAAAATGATAAAACCCTGGTTTAAAAAATTTTTTTTAAATGTTTTGAGAGACGATGTCCCACAGCCTCACAAAGTGCTAGAGTAGATTCTAACTTACAATATCCGAAATATTATAACCTAAAATTTCATACTTTGATAAGTCTTTGTTTTTTATTTCTTATTTTCTCTTAATTATTTTGAAGTTTTATCTAGTTCATTGATTGCTGTCGCAACTTGTCTGACTATAACCCTTAACCAATAGATTGTAGCAGAACAAACTTAAAATTATTTTTGAACATTAAATAAAATTATAAATTAAAAAACTCTCGAAAAACGCATGCCATTAATAAGTATAAATTTCAATTCAAACGTTATGCAAAGATAAGTCTTCTCATGCCCTTTATTAAAATATCTCCTAATTCTGTTTGTCAAAAGAGTTAAAATACTTGTTAACTTTTTTTATATTCATGTAAAATCTCATTGAATTAATATTTATTATCCACCTGCAAATAACTGTTAGCAATTTGAAACATTTAGAACAACTTTTCCTTCTATTTAGCCCACAGAAATAGAAAGAAAAGTATTATATATATTTATTATTATATAAATGTATATAAAATATTTCCATAGCGTGTGCCACAGTTTACAAGTAGTATTCCACCATTTAAATATTATCATGTTAAAAGCCCTTAGCTCTTTCCATCAACAATAAAAGGCTTTTCTATATTTTGCACATTAATAATAACATTACTAATTATATTAAGAACAACTTTTTCTGGCATATGAATAAACCGATCAGCTTTGTTATTAGAGCAGTGGCATATTTATGAAATATGTCAATGAAATTCTTATAATTTAGAAGATATGTAATTTCATGAAAATGTAAATTTCTTGATACTCCGTTTTCCAAGCCTGCAAAAAATTTCAACGTTTTATATTTAATTTGCCTCTTCATCAATATTTTTAGAGATAGATTTAATCTCTCATATAGGTCTCTATACAAATACTAAAATGTCTTGATTAAATATTATAAAATAAAAAAAAACATGAGAAATTAAGTGTTGGATAGAGTGGAATTTATTAGCAAAAAGATGATGCAACAATCTCCCCAATATGGTTCAATATTTTTAATGTCCATAATAAAATTATGATATCATAAAAATTTTCGATTTCCATCAAGTAAGATGGGAGACTTTATTCTTCAATGTGGAAAATTTAAACAAAAGATATATTTGCTTATTTAGACAATAATTGGTCAAGATCGTTGCCTTATCGCAATTTTTTTTTCTGATGGCCGTAGTCGTAGTGCCATAGGTAAAAACTGTTCTGAAATTTAAGAGAAAAAAGTAGAAACCGGAATGTATATTCTTTGGGACATATTTAATAACAGCAAAAATTAATTATTATTCCTTAACATTTTTCATTTTTGAATCCAAATTCTACTTCATATACATATGAGTCTCATTTATCATAAAATATGTGTTTGTTTATTACAAAAATATCATTTCAAAGCGAAGGAGGTTTCCATAATAAGGAGTAGAACACGGATTTATAATAAATAAATATATTTCTAAAAATGCCAAAGTATGATAAAAAGATGAATAAAAGATAAAAAATTGCATTTATATGCATTAAAATTCAAGAGAGCTTAATATTATCTTAATTTTTTTAATTCTTTTGTTTCAATTACAAATGAAATATTTTACATAGTTGAACACGATCAAAAGTAAATATGAATTCATAGATCTTAACAAGTTAGTTTTATTTAATGACTTTTTCGAAAATTCATTTTTTTAAAATGATTTGTAAATAACATTATAATTTCATTAACGAAAACAAAAACAAAAACAAATACTCTCAAAGTATATAATTCTTATTAGAGATTCTTATTATTTTAGAGATATACTTTAGTATTTTCTTATGAAAATATGCAGAGAAAGGAACGGGGGAAACTAATTTGTATTATTGACAATGAATTGAAAAATATATTATATAATGTATAATGCATGTTTTAATATTTTATGAGTAGATTTTATAAAAATGCAAGTCAGTGAATTTAATTATATAAGATCAAAGTGGATATTTTAAAATAAAGGAATAAAATATTAAAAATTTGAATGCGATGTTCATATTTTTAATATTAATTAATAATTAATTATGTATTTTTTCATTAAATTATTTGTATTGACGGCGATTTTAAAATATTTTTTTTCAGTGTTGGCTCATTTAAAAAAAAAATATGGTGAAACATATTATGTGGAATTCCAAAATTCTTTTTTGGCTAAATTTTGAGAAAAATGTTATTTTGCGTCTAAATATTTTTAAATAAAAAGATACATAAATAAATGTCATAACCGTAAGTTTTGTTTAAGAAAAGCAATTCATAAAACAATTTCCTCTGGCATACTCATGAAAGATTTTTCCATGTGAAGACAAAGTGAATTGATTGGACAAGTTGGTAAGGGATTTTATTTAAAATTTTAATTTAGGGCTTAAGCTTTAAGCTTTTTTTGTTCGGCATGTACTAAAATATTCAGAGAAAAACTAAAAAAAAAAATGCTATGACATTTTCTGAAAACATTTTTGAAATTTACTTTTGAAATTAATAGAGGATAATGTATAAAAGTTTAGAAATATTGACTTTAATCTGAATTTTGTTTTACCAATAATTAAAATTTCCTCATATATATCGAAACCAGTGTGTATCTTCAGAAATTTTGAATAAATATTTTACAAAAAAGAAAAAAAAACTTTATTTTTTTTCCAGAAATGGACACCGTTTCTATTAAAAATTTAAAAAGAAATATTATTAAATTATACATGTTTGTATCCAATATCAATAAAATCAATTATTTTAGGTAATCATAACTCTTTCAGCTGTAATAACTATTTGTAAGAGAGGATAAGTTTACTTTACACAGAAAAAGAGTTTTGAAATATTGATTGTAATTTTTCATCAAGTTTATTTTGAAATTATAAAAGAACCGAACACTATATATTTTATTTTTTTTATATCAATAGATTATAACAAAAAATCATACTAATGAAATGAAAAGGAAACATTTCACTCAACTAAAAATTCATTTAAAGCGTAAATTTGACAACATTATATGCGATAATTGATAGTGATATATCCTTCATGGATAAGATTTATAGCAATTAAAAAATGAAATTCAGTAATAATTCTACCTAGCATGCATAAATGTATTCCAAATTCTTGAATAAAAATATGTATCTGATATTTTTTTATTCAATAAATATTTTCTCCAACTGAAAAGATCCTTTTGTGAATTTTTATAAGGAAACCAATCAAGCTGTCGTAACGAATTGTAATAATACTTTACAATCAAATGGTAATGGACCGGTATCAATGAGCAAACTAACTTACACTTCTGTACCGAAACTCTCCAACTAACGTCTCAATATGTGATTGATATTGGCAGAAGGATTATTTCTGGAAGTAATTATATTGAATCAAAGTTAATTGAAATATTTAGGCGACGGATATATTAACATTTACGATTAGTCAACCATCTAATTCTCCGACCAGCCCGAAGGCACACGGATTTAAACCATAAAACTGAATGACCGGACAGCCGCAACAGCAATTGGCGGGAACTGTGGTTGAGTCCTAAGGGCCATCACCGGTCAAGGTACAACCCTTCCAGAAGGAAGTACGTCCCGTCATCGATGGGAGGAGTCAGATACCCCCCCCCCCTATTAGTGTTACCTCCAGGGTGAGGAGATCCAACCACCATGCCGGAAGCATCTCATCCTCATTTCGAGGTGCGCCCCCTGGTGGTAACATTTGCGATGAATAGAGGTAATTACTTTCATACCTCAAGTATTTCGAGCGAAATTATCTTAAGAAAAAGAATGAACTTGAAAGAAAGAAACAGAGAGCAATTTCTTTTATCAGGCGAGTTACAGAATTTACATGCTTGTAACTTATTATGTATGTATTATCAATTTATATGCTTATCCCAAAGCATATAAATTAATGCTTTTATAGTTCAATTGGCAGGTCATCAGGCCCAGTCCTCATATAAATAGTCTGCTTTACCTTAATTAATTAAAGTAAAGGATCTTTAAAAATTCTTTTATTATGTGATGAACCGAAAAGTTTCGACATTTATGGTCTGAAAATTAACGTGTATTATATGTTTATAAGACTGAGTAAAAAAACGAAATGTCTTTTGAGTATTTCGATTAATGTTTTATCATTGAATGCAATTCTATTTGAAAAAATACAATATATGTTAGAACTAGGTCTATTTATGTTAGAATAAACATATTAAAAGAAATTGTATTCCTAAAAAAAATCATATTATTCAGTCATACTTCTGAAAAAAAAAGCGTTATATTTGTAATATTTTTTTAATTATATTTTAATTACAAATTTCAGATATTTACAGGAGAACAATTATTTCAATTTTTGAAATGAGCTGCTTGTTTCAAACTTTATTTGCATTTTTAAAAATATATAATAGAAGATTTTCATTCTGATATGCAACATTAGAATAGGATGAATTCATAAAACAAAACTCGGGTAAACAGATAGTTTGTTAATTACAAAACATAGAAGAAATTATAATAACGATAATTTATAATAATAAATAATTTAGTTATTAATATTGTTGCGAAATTTTCTTTACCGGGGTTCGTTTGGATAGTGGGAGTGATATGGTGTGTAGAACGCTCAAATCAGCAGGCAGAAGTAGAATAAAAACAACGACGTTTATTTACACGAAGACACACAGGACAGCACAAAAGCGGCAACTATATACAGCACAGAAGACGATTATCTTCACCCGAGACGACAACATACAACAGCAGCATACAACCAGAATCTACTGCAGACAGAAGCGCACAGCTCAGTTCAGCACGAGCTTGACTCCGTCGCTGCTCAACGTCGTTTCCGCCTCCTTCGCTCCGTCTTCGGACTTGGATTACTGACTTTACTCTCTGGCAGCTACAGCCCCTTTTATAGGTTTCAGGAGGCGGGGCTAGAAGCCTCTCAACCAATCAGGAACGTTCTAGGCGTATCTCGGTCCCTACTGGGCGGATCGGGAAAATTCTCGAAGTTTCGGGTATAATCTATTTTGGCGCCAAAGTCGCCAAATTGGTCGCCAAGTCGCCAAATGGTCGCCAAGCTCCGGGACCCCCGACACGACGCCCAGACTCTGTCCCATAGAGATGACTGTAAAACATTCTTTCCAATGATGGAACCAACTATGCTGC
>JAPMOR010078374.1:35503-52524 GCA_026543865.1 Argiope aurantia
TATTTTTTTGTTATATGTAGCAAAAGTGAAACGATTTAATATACTGTAATAAATGCTGTAAGTAACTTGAGAAAACAATTACGTAATTAAATCAATATTAAATATTTAAATTTTAGCATTCGCAAATTCAAGCAAATAAATGATTTGACAAAATAAGGAAAGTAATTTTAATTTCATCCTTACATTAAACGTTTTGCTATAATTTGTTTATAAAATTAAATTATAAGATCAATAAACCATTTAGAGAACAATTTGTGCAAAGTAAAATTATCATCTAAAATCATAATTATAAATACAGCTGAATTTTATACTTAGATTTGGGAAAAAATGGTAGACAAAATGCTACAAATTTGTTTAATCTGCTGATATGCTATTAGTTTTTCAACTTTTAAATCTGATAGAGATGTTTCTAGTAAAGCATGTTTTTGGAATTTTATCAAGTAAAAACAAGAACTGTTTTTTATATAAGGAACACGTACTTATAGAGTTTTACACATACAGATTTATAACAATTGACTTAAAGAATTATAATCAAGAGAAATTAAGTTTTATCGATTTTCTCCTGAAAGAATATAAATATACTTGCCAACAAAAATGCTACAATTTAAAATCTTTCCAAAGATGAATCATTAGAGTTTTTTTCTTAAATAAATAAAAAGAGGAAAATATTCTTCAATTAACTTATACAATGAAATCTGGAAAACATTCTGCGCTGCATCATTGTTAAAAGCCCTAGCAAAAAACATTGTTTCGCATTATCTATATATATATCTATACTTATAATAAAGCTCAATGTGTGTGTGTGTGCGTTGGCGCTGTACAAGCAAGACCGTTTGACATATAGCTACCAAATACGGTACATGTATACCTTGAACTTCGAAAATGTGCACCTGGGGTCCGTTTTTCAGAATTTTTAATTAGAATTTTAATTATTAATCAAAAAATTATCTTTCCAGCCAAAAAAATCTTCATTTCCCCACCTGCAAATGAGTAAGGCTTGTTTTTTTCCCCCGTGATAATGAGGCTAGGCTTAACATATTTCGACCGATTATTTCAAACGATTTTGTTTATTTTTTAAATGTTTGATCCATTTAAAATTAAACATTATTAATTAAACGATCTTTCAGATTCATTCTGATGTACTTTTGAATTAAATTAAGGAGAATAAAGGAAATTAAAATTTTATAATCTGCATGGCGTTACACCAACTGGCGTAGAAAAATTTACGCATTTGCGTTACCATAACTGACGTTGAAAATCCACGCATGCGCATTATGTTCTGATTGTTGACAACAACGGATTCGGACTTGATTTAAATTATTTTTAGGTTAGTTGTGTGCTTTTGCAATCAAAAATTGTATTTATGTTAGTTATATATTTTTTGTATGTGCTTATAGTTTTATGTATATCGTTTTTTAAGTAGTTTTTAACATGTTTTCGACCGATTATTTTAAACGATTCTGTTTATTTTCTTAGTGATGCATTTAAAATTAAACATTATTAATTAACCGATCTGCTCATGATGAATCTGAGACAATTTTGTTGACCAATTCTTGAGATATTACATAAATTAAGAAATACATTCTTTATTGCCCATAAGTTTTAAATGCTCGGTGATCATATTATTCATATTATTATTTCAATAATCATATTATTAAAATAAATGATTTGTTTCAGTAAAAAATATTATTATATTAATTGCAGATAAATAATTTCCACTTTAATTTAAAGCATAAATTCTACGGGAGTCAACAGAAAATTAGCGAGATATATATTACGTTATTACTGAAGGCCTTTATAATATTATGAGTGAATTATATGACTATTAAAATGTGAAGTTTTAAAATATTTTGATGAAGAATCTATTAAAGTAGAAATTGCGTAAAATATTTAATTAATTAAATTTTAACGATCATTAAGATTTGTGAACCGGCTGGTAGCCAAAGGCGGCTAGTAATTTAATATAAACAGAATATTGACTCGATTCAGCGCCCAACAACTAATTTTTTTAAACTTTATTAATTGGTGCATATATCAAATAAAAATAAACTAAATGAAATAAATAATTATATTTTATGTAGTTTAAATCAATAATTATTCCGATGAATTAGCAATTTAAAAATTTTATGCAGATCCTCGGTTTTTAGAGTCATATTTAATACAATATTCTATAGTCACTGATATTATAAATTAAAAAATATATATATCCTCTCTTTTTCAATTAAAACTGATTGGGTTATCAAAATTTGATTGCCTCTATTTCTATAAGAGCGCACAATTTTTGGCCTCTCCATCGAATAATTATTTTATTTATGGAATAATTATTTGAAATATTACATATATTATATAAAAAAATATTTTGTTGTATGCATATATATATCGCATTTTTTCAAAGCAAAAGCGGTGCAAAAAAATTTGTAAGTTACAAGTGCTTTCAAATTCAACAAATATTACACCATAAATAAATAAAAAAAAAATATGTTGTAATATTTAATGAAGGGAGTAAATGTTTGTAACACGAAATGTAAATGTAAATCTTCAAGACTAAAAGAAAGTATATTTTTTTTCCATATTAATTAAACATTCTTTATTTAAATTTGTTGCTGAGTAGCATCTTAGCCGTTGCAGTTCCAAGGAACTGCCCCGTTGCCCAGGGAACACCGCTTGGAGGTGTGCTACTCTCGTTCCCCTCCCGCCAACCCTTCCTTCACCGCTGCATCTGATTCCAAAACAGCATCTTTTAACTGACGACAGTCTGTGAAAGAGCAATTTGCAATCGATGACAGTCTTTGAAACGCATCTACACGCCGATCACAGTTTTTGATGCAGCATTCGGCAACCGAAGACAGTTTTCAAGATTATTGGGCAGATGAAGACAGTTTTGTTGTTGCACTGCATTCTGCCGTTGTCTGTACTCAGTTGGCAAGTCCAGGGCCACGCAAAATTGGTAGACAGCATAGGACTTCACAACTGAGGCTCCTATAGGGGCCAGGCGTGCCGGCAAATCCAGTGCGCAGCACGTTTTGTAAATCGCAAGCGATTTTACAATTGGAGTCTCCATCTTCTGAACTTGAATAGGAACCAGTTCAGCAGGTAACTCCAGAGCCTGGCAGATCTTATAAACTGTACACGAGCTCACAACAGCAACTCGTTGAACGGGCGAATGAGATGCTGCATCCGTATCAAGATCCAAAACTAGATCTGAATCAACGTCCCCAATAGATGGTGCGTAGGGGAAAAGGAAATACTCTAGTACTTCCCAAATCGTCATAAAGACGAGGCACACAACAATGGCCGAAGTTCGCACAACGTTCGATTGCAAAATAGTAAATGAATTTTAATAAAAAGCAACAAAGCAGGGATTCATTGCTTGTTCTGTTAGATAGTTTGCATTTGTAACTTTGTTGAGCATTTAAACAGTTATGCTACTGTTTCAAACAATGGCAGCTGGTGACTATTGATATTTTGAGTTTAACAACTGAAATATGGCGAATAGTTATTACCATCTTAACAATTTAAAACCATCAATAATGTTTTGGAAGTTGGTTGGGGAGAAAAATAGGAATGAATATCTAAATGAATTAAGTAGAAATATATATAAAAAATATTTAAAAAAGATTAGTAATTAGAAATTCCAAGGACAGTTAAAATTACCCCATTTTATTTGAAATCGCACGAAAAATATAAAAATGATGAAATATTGCAATCTTATGATACTTATTATAAATCTTATGTCTTTTGATGGAATTTTGTTTATAAATTTCCACATTAAAATAAGTATCCACATATAAATTCCACAAATAAACAAAATTGAGTATTAAATGGGAAAAATAAGGTTCCCTTCCTGTAAGGAAAGAAATTATCCTGATTTAAAAAAAAGTTTTATGAATTTATCTAAGAATAATGATATTGTCGTTGATAATGGATTTCAAAGTGAAAAATCTTATTGTGAGTAGGATAATGATTTTTTTTTCTCAATGCATTTGATTTGTCACTTCTTAAGAGTTTCTCACTAATGGGTTTTTTGCGGGGTTAGGAAAAAAAGATAATCTTTTTTGAAAAAACAGTTCATTTTAAACAAATGAATCTGAAATTGAAGTATTATTTGAAACTTATTATTTTTTTTAATTGAACAATGATCTATTGGCTTTTTATGCCCTTATAAAAATAAAGAAAATGGTCAATTTTGCATTATGAGATTTATGTATTGATTCCGCCCACCTTAATTTTTCATCAAAATACTTTATTATTTTATCAAACTAAGTTGTTCATAAATCAAATCAAAACTATTCAATAATATATAAAGAAAACATTTTATGCTTTTAAAAATTAAAATATATCAATTAAAATTATTCAATTATGCATGAAGAAGATAATATTTTATTTATTAAAAAATTTAAATAAGATGCCTGTATTATCAAAAAAAAGAAAGTAGTAGAAAAGTGTCACTAAGATAAATCATACCGTATATATGTTACAGTAGTGCCATTGTACGTTTATTATGAATACTGATAGAGGTTGGTATCAATAATAATCAATTTGAATCTCTATTGGAAATAATATTTTTCTTTTATTATTAATACCAATGGCTGCCAATGTTGATAATGCCTAATTATTCGCAATGACAGCATTCACGCATCTAAATATATTTCAGATGTTTAGATGCCTTTTCATGCCTGATGTTAATGAAATTATTTTTTAAAATTATATTCAAACCTTTAAAATCTTCAAACATTTTCTGATGCTTGAAAATTAAATTATGGATATTTTATTATATTTGTATTTATTACTTTATATATATTATTTGTATTTATTACTTTAAAAGAGCAAAGAATAAAAAAACTTTCTCTTTTGTGCTAAATTTAGCATACTGTTTTTCTAAAAATACTGAAGGATAGACAGCTTTCATTGTTAGATTTAATACTAAACAAAAAACAAAAAAACAAAAAAAAACATTTTTGCTGAATTTAAATAATGTACTGGGTAATTTTCAACAGTTGTAGAACCTGAAATTTTCAATTAGCTAATATATTAGATTGATTAATTATGATTGATTTCTCGATATATGTATTGTTAAACGTCTTCAAAATAATACTTTTGTTTGCAGTAAATGCTTCTGGCATATTCTGGAATACAAATACCATAAGAAAAAGAAAAAAAAAGTAATAAAGATAGATAATAAACAATGAAAGAAAAAAATTAAATACAACTTAAAAAAAAGGAAAAATTATATTTTTTATAAAGACGGCGAAGTAGAAAGTTAAAAATAGGCAGTAAACAAGCACTGCAATGCAGGTACATTTGGAAATAAAGTCGTATTTAACAAAATTCAGATACCCGATTTATATGCTAATAAATAATCCAGATTCCGATACTTCCAAAAAAAAGAGCAAGCAATAAATAAGAGTTATTTTGAATATTTTTTCGAACACTTTTCTTTGGTAAGAATAAGGTAATCGATGAAAAGCTTTTACAACTTTAAACAAACAACTACTCTCAAATTCCATATGCATTTCTGGTTTTGGATCTTGGAGCTTAGCAATGATTTCTTTAGAAAATGAAGTTGATAATGAGTTGGTTTTATATGAGTAGAATTTATTAGACTGGTAGCAAATGCAATTGAAATAAAACTGCTTCATCTTGTTATGAACACAGATTTTACGCACTGTTTGGAGATGTATAGATATGTGGTTAATTTTCTATTCATTTCTGTTTCTATTCCTTTACTATTTAGTGTGTTATTTCACTATTTACCCTACTCCTTCACTATTTAGTCTATTCATTTACAATTTAGCCTATTTATTCAGTTTGCTGCTAAATGAATTTATTTTAATTAGTTGATATTTTAAATATAATTTATGATATTTTGGCGAATATTTATCTACTTGCCTTTCTGTAGTGAATGGAGTCATAGGATGTTATTAATTTAATTCTGAAATATATGTATATATTTAAAATAGAGGTAATTAGTAATATGATGATGTATTCTAGCTTCATTGATTTTTATTTATGTATAGAAAAATGTATAAATACATCGCATTAAGCTGTCATAAGAACACTGAATATTTTTAAAGCATCACTTCGCCTATTTTTATATAAATTTACTTTCTTAATTCCCACATTCTATACGTTGCAATAACTATAAACTGTCTTTTTCTATTTATAGCTTGTTATAAAAATTATTGTTTCGGAAATCAATTGTATGTCATATAAGAATTTCGATTTGTTGGATAATGGAATATGATGTTTTATTACACAAGAAAATATGAGATATAGGTAAAAACAAAATAACGAAAGCTACCTAAAGAGCAAAAAATGTAGAATGTAACAACAAATGAGCCTACCGCTAATAGCTAAATAAATATCATCAACAACATAACAGTACTCGCTACCACCAACCCTCAATACAATCATTACTCTAAAAAAAAGTGAATAAAATGTTTCAAACTCTTGAGTTTGTAAAATTTTTCTAAAAGGCGCGATTTTATATGAAAATCTACAGAAGAATCTGGAGATCTCAGTTCCTAATAGAGATTGAACAATAATTTCAGCTTTTACTAGAATTTTAAATTTTGTTGTCAAAGTTGATTTTGAGGGTCACTGAATCATCCCTTCAGCATATATTAAGAAAATTTGTAAATCTACTTATTTATACGTAAGGTCAAAATGACAGAGAAGTCGTATAGCAACTTTGTAAAAATGTTTAAATGAATGAATGTGATAAAAATAATTGCAAATTGAAAGGTGACTAAACTAAAAGTTCGTATTATCCTCCGGATTTATGTAGAAAAATTAATTTAACTATTTAATAATTGCTGCATGAAAAAAATTAAGAAGAAAATTACATAGGATTAATTGGATTTTTGCTCAATAATATGTCCTTCCAAAACTGAAAATCTAATTAGTAAGTGAAATAATCAATAAAAATCAATATATTTCTTAATAATTTCTTTTTTTCTATAAAAATTAATATATTGTGTAAATTTGTCGTAACCACAAAGTCCTCCATCTGTGACGAGATAGTACCACTGGGGGTACTGGATCAGAGATGATCGTTCTGCAAGAGAGAGAGTTCTGCAGTAAGACTTTAAAAACTTATTTCAAAGTTAAAGTTTTATTTAAATCTACGAAGATTGGTTCGTAATTTTAAAATTGGTTATTTCAGTACATTTTTGACTGAAATATCATATACAACCATATGGAAGTAAAGCATTCTCCAATAATACAGAATGGATAAGATATATTTTGAATATTCAATATTTGTTTTCTTTTATTCTTTGTCGCATGTAAAAGTTAGCTTTCGTACAAAATATAAACTGCAATTTTCTTAAATAAATTGATATAAAGTTGAGTTTATATTAATGTTTTGAAACACTCGTTTCGATTATAAGATTGTTAGATAATAGTTTATCTGCAACAACTACAAGCAGAATAATTTCACCATAAGAATTTTCAAAACTTATTTCAAAATTGAAGTCTTATTTCTTTAAGTAAATTGATGAAATTTGGGTTATAATTTTTAAATTTTCTTTTTCAGTGAATTTTTGACTTAAATATCATATAAATATCTTTTACTCTTTGGTTTAGCTACTTTACAATATTTTAATTTTGACTCTACTGTGTAGATCATGCAAATTTGTTGAGGGAGCTAAGTAATTTTTTTTGTTTACTATTATCTGATCTGTCATCAATTGTTAGAAGAATACGAAACCAGGTTAGTGCATAATTGTTGATGTTAGATTCGAATGTTGGTCATTCGATCATATTTTTCTTATACATGAGAATTTAGAATCGTCAATATAGGTTATTTATGTGAAATATATCACAGAAATTATGGTATTTTTTTAATAATTGGTAATATTTTATCATATGCGGTGATAAATTTTCGTTAATATAAAAATACTAAAATGCCAATTTATTGAAAATAAATTTGATAATAAAGAATTCTATTTACCAAAACATCATTAACCATTCATATGAAAGGAATTAATTAATTATTTATTATGTAGTTTAACTAATAAATAAATTGTTATGCATTTTGAATTTGCAGATGCGATAATAATTCAGTATTTCATTTCTTTATGTATTTTTATTGCAATTGTTTGGATTCTTGGATTGAATATATTTCCATTACACTATTGAATAATTGCATTATTCTACTTTTAAAAGAAATTACATTCTTAATTGTTGTTAAAAAATGATTTCAATAAACATGTCGCCATCTTAATTTGGAAATTTCTCATCAATATAATGAGTTTTGATTCACAAAAGGTGTCATATAATCTAATCTCAGAAACAATGGCTTGTGTCCTGTTCAATAAGATCTGGAAACAAAGTTTTTCACTTCAGGAAATATAATCTTTGCAACAAAAAAGTAGATCTTAAATATTTTAGTTCGTTACTGAAAGAGTAATAATAGAGTTTACTTTTGGATTAAATTTACTCCTATTCTTATATCCAGAGATTTTAACAGCACATTTTAAAGATAAAAAGCCTTCAGCAAGAAATTTTCTTCGAAAAAAACTGTTTCCATGCTTTCAAGTAAAAAAAAATTATATATGACATATATAAAATACCCATCAAATGATATATATAAAATCATCATTAAATCACGTATAGATGACAAAAACTTGTACAAATATAATCACTTTGTTTGTTTTTTTTTTCTGTTTCTTGGAGAATTTTTTTTTAAAAGTATGTCCGTTTTATGGTGTACAATTTTTTCAGTTCACTACCGAAGAGCAAAGAGAATTTTTTTAAATGTTTATTACTTCAGAGTTTATTTTTTTACCAAGGAATAATGTTTTTTTTCCTTCATTAAGAAAAAATATATATATAAGTGCTTTCATCCATGTTTACAATCTATACATAAAAATCATGCGATTAAAAACTTCAATTAAAGAAATATTTGCCATATCCTAGTAAAAAAATATTTTTCTTATATAGCGATGCTTAATTTTTTTCTTGTACATAAAAAAATATATGAGAATAATAAAAAAAAATGTACCATCTCTTCTTCATAATTGCCATTAACCTTTCATTAATTACAGTTACTATAGACCTCATACGATGCCGGCTAATTCCTCTCATATTTTATTCATTTTCCATTTTACAAAATCTTAACTTTAAAAACAATACATTCAAATGTAAATATTATAAAATCTACGTCAATATGCCATAAACATTACAAAGGCTTCCACATTCCACACCTTAGTTTTCATGAAATCCTTTTTCTGTCTATGTTTCAAAAGATAAAAGAAAGGTAAGATATTAAATTAATGTCCGATTTCTCCCAAAAAAAAATCATGCCAAATATTCAAATCATGTCAGAAGTTTTCCATCTTGGAAGGCTACAAGGCATATTAGCCTATGACTTTTTGGGCTGCAAGAAATTACATTATTAAATCTGCTAGAATTTATAACAAAATGATTCAACATGGGGGACCACACATTAATCTTATGTCTAACCAAAAGGTTAAACCGAGGGGGGGGGGGTGGCTTTAGGCTTTAGTCAAGTCAATATAAGATATTCACCAGTTGAAAGACGTGCTTTGAGCAGCATAAAATCATTTTCTATTGACAAATTAGGTAATACGTAAAATGCAAGGTTTATAATAAAATTAGAATAAAGACAAAAGAAATTGCTATTTTAGACACAGTGAGATATTCGTATAGGGATTACAAAATTCTTAAATAAGCAACATGGTAATTATATAAACTCTTAATTTTTATTATTTTTTCGACAATTTCTTGTTTCCTTATTTGATTGTAATATTTTCTTTCAGTTTTGACGCGCTTGGATTTACGTATAACAAGCCATTGCCTCTTCAAAACAGTAAATAAGTGAAAAACACTAAAATAAGTTGATTTTGTATAAAAAAAGTTTCTAATACTTTTTATATATATTTTCAAATATTTCTCAAACAATAGAGATATGATATTTTCTTTAAGGGTTTTAAAGTGACATATGCCATGCTAACAACATAAAATTCCTTAAGGAACTCATACATTAACAATATAAAAAAATGAAGTGTTTTCTTATTTTTAGTGCAACATTTTAGAATCTATCATTTTGTTTTTCAAAAATATTTTTAAAAATAGTTAGCGTGATTAGGTCCATGGAAGCACATATTACATATCTCTAAATTGAGAAGTATAAACAGAAGGAAGTCATGACATGTGTGGGATGAAGCTGACACTTAAAAGAAGAGAAACGCTTACTCTAAAGATTAGACGAAAAAAATATAAAGTATAAGAAAGCTTTTTCACAAATTGTTGTTCAAATATTTACTGAAGTTTTAACGAATAATGATCTATCAAGAAAGGAGACCTCTTTAAGTCCTTAAGCAAACTTGAAGCTTCATTTCTTTATTTCGAAACTTATTTTCTATTATATAAAATTTATTCCTACACAAGAAAAAGCGAGGAGATTAAAAAAACCGCGCTGAATATCTTTCAAAAACAAAATTTATTCAATTGATAATATATACTTTATAAATGTATTTTATAAACTTTAAAGAACACTTAACCTCACTAAAGTTAAATTAGGCGTCTTTAAAGGTCAGATTATTAAATTTACTCTATTTAAAATTTTATTATACTCATATAATTTACGGGAGTAATCAAGAATAAACCCCAAGGATTTAATATATTCTTCCAAGAGCTAGAACGCTGTCCACCAGATTTCTAAGCAATATTTTAAAGGAAAATTTCAATCCAACATCCGATATCCAAAAAATCAAAAGGATTCGATGCCGTGGGTGTCCATGCCGACCCGACTGCGTTTAGGGTATCATGTTGTAGTGTGTGTATGATGAAATATTCCAATGATATCAACAGTAAAGAACGATGTTTATTAAACATGAAACAACAAGACAAAGCCAAGAATAATAAGAACAGCACTTACAGTAAGTAGCGGAACATAATGAACAAACCACTATTAAGCATCACGGAACGCACAGTGATAACTTGTTTGCTATAAGTTTCAACACATTTTCGATGCCAATGCAGACTCTCTGCTTTTTATAATTGCGTCCTAATGAATCTAACTCAGAAATTCTTGTTTTTTCTGGAATCTTAGATTTTGTCGCCAAGACACCAAATTCCCAAGGTTGTCGCCAGACTCCGGAGTCATTGATTTGACATATATTCAGCATACAACAAAGCTATCATCTGGAACATGATAACTTGAAATCATTTGGATCACGAATCAGATTTTCAGAGTTCGTATTTCAAATCTCTACACAAAATTTAGTTGAAAATTTAGAAACGGCATTATAGAAAGATGGTTTAATGCTTAACTGATCTCTGAATAAATATGTATACAAATTGAAAAGTCGATGCATATTAATTTATTATGAAACTAGCAGCCTTTAAAATTCATGGTACAAGCTAAATAGAAAATTTATAAAAAAATCCAAAGTTATTTTTCCAGTATCAAACAACTAATACATTTGCTCCAGAAGTATTATTAATCATGCAGATATTGTTTTCAATAGACCTTTCTAAGTTCAGTCCTACAGTAAACTCTATTTTATTTAACTCGTTTTTTTATTTCAAATATCTTATTTCTAATAATGAGAAATACGCATTTAGTCAGAACATGAATTGCCTTTCCTAAATCGGTATAAATTATGTCAAACAGTATAAATTTAACAATTAAAAGAAATCATTTAAAAAAGGTAGTAAATAAGAATGAAACATTGGATATTCAAGCTAATTTAACATTAAATATCTAGCAAAGAATAACATAGAACATTTTGATACGTTTTTGTTTTAATACTTCTTCATCTAATATTCCTAGATTAGTTGACATTTTAATCATCTGTTTCTGAAGATGTTAAATAATTTAGAGGAAATTCAAGTTTCATTTAAAATACACAGTTCGAAAATTAGCAAATATAATATAATATATTTGCTTACTTTGCTTGATTTCGTCAGTGAATTATGAGGAAATGGATCTTTATTTACCAATATTAAAATGTGAACTTTGAAAAATCTTTAAGAACTAAAAACTAAAATTCAACAGGAAATGTTTATGGTTTACATAAAGTCTCAAGATTTATTGAAAAACAAATTTTTATAAATGTATTTTTTATGGAGAAGAGGAACTAAATAGTTGCGATTATAGTTAATCAAAATTAAAATGAAAAAGTAATTTTTTTGACTCTATAAAAATTATTCTTTTAAAACACAGGCGCTAATAAAACATTATAAATGTATCGCTAAAATTAAACTAATGATCCATCAAATCAACAAATTGCATATACCAGAAATTTGAAGAAAATAGGAAATTCTTATTAAAAATAACTGAATATCTCGTTATAATTTGAGTGAAAGTAAAAGTGACCGGATGATGAATTTTCTTTAAAAAGAACTCGGAAACATATTTAAAAATCAGCAATAAATCCTCTATTCAAATTCTCATCGATAGTGTTCTGCTGTTTGAAGAGGAAGGAACACTTTTACGTCTGCCTCATTAGATATTCAAAAACATTTTTTTTTCTCCAAGTGCTGTATTCAATCAATCCATTTTCCAATTCAGTTCAAACGAGGCCTCTTATCATCATCAAATTCTTCCTACATAGCAAATACAATTCTTCATGCATAACAAATACAAACCTACACCTAGTTAAGATATAGGAACCGAGTGAAATCAAGTGCGTTGCTCAAGCACTCATCGTTAAGCATTCTCAGAGTCAACGACATAGAAATAAATATGAAATGCGAAAGTGGCTGTTCGCTTGGAAACTATAATAACAAGAAACGAAATGGGATGCCTTAGTTGTTAAAAAAAGAGAAGAAATGACTGCTATTTGCTAAGCACTTGCTTCAGAAAAGGGGGAAACTATAGTAGATCTCTGCAAAGTGACCGGAAATGTTGAATTCTCCTTGAGTTTGCTTCATTTTCCACTGTGGCATCAATCAAGTGCTTGTTTACTGCCTCTTTCAAATCACCTCTCCAACTTCGTTGAAGAATGTATTTTCGCATCGCTCGTGGTGGTGAAAAAGGGTTATAACTATTTCTTTATTATTTATTATTTTTTTTTTCGAATATTTCGCTTTCTGAGTCTGTGATTCTATTTCTCTCATGCAATGAGTTTTGAACATTACTTGTTCAGTATTTGTTCATTATTTGTACATAGGAAGAAAGATGAATTATTAGAATATTTATATTCTTACACATTGGTTCACTGATTTATTGGTACGTATATTCTGTAATTAAATTATGTAATTTTGAATGGATCTTTCTTGTGAAACTTTATTGTATGTAAAGAATTCTTGTGTGTATTTTTTATATATTTATGTAAATGTAGCTGCAGAATTTTAAAGCAATTCTTTATAAAATGTTATACGATTAAAAAAGGCCCATGTTTCAAAGCATTACACATCTTTATTCAATTTAACTAAGTCTACTTCACATAAAATTTGAATAATTTTACAAATAAGTCCTTTGTGTTGCTAATTAGCAAATAGAATATTTTCAGAAAAGGAATCGAAGTTAAGTAAGAATAATCGTAATTTTACTTTACCTTCTTTAAAAATTTCATTGTCACAAAGTTTTAGAAATTTTTTTTTATTATTTATTATATGATTTATAATCATAAACAAGTTTTTAATAAAATTGAAAATTAAATAAGCCCACCAGAATGAGCTTTTGTTAATTTTAATGTATACAATGAAGTAAGTAAAGTTTATGAAATGATTTGGTTTTAAATTCTGCATTCTTAAATGATGCTTGCTTTTTCAGCAAATTTCAACATCACATAGTAATACTCCATTGTAAATTTAAAGAAAAAGCGACTAAGCGACTAAGAATTCTAAAACTCAATTTTGATTTCCAATATAATTTCAGTATCATGCGATGAAGCATTTTTTAATAAGTGACAATATAAACTAAAGAATTTTCAGACGTATTTATTTGCATATTCTTCAATTTCTCATAAATTATTTTTTTTTATTTTTATTAGCATATATTTGTTGTCTATGCAAATAAGTATAAATAATCCTTTTTTTTCTGTACATATAATATTTAAAATGAAAAAGGATTGATTCGTTTATCGTTAAGCAATAAAATGGTATTTAACAGAGGAATCTCAAAGTTCAACAATCTCTTTTAATATTGAAACGGAAAATAACTTTTATATCAGTCACACATAGACTTATCTGGGAGACAATTTATTGAATTATACTCTTAACTGCATTTTAGGTAAAAAAATATATCCCATACTGAAGAAAATAAACATAAAATAAATTGTCAGGAATCTATTAAAATGTTAGATTAATTCAAATTCAGTAAAAGTGTATCATTAAAACATTAAATACCTGCATATCTTAAAATTTAATTCTGCCATTGTATTCCATCTAGAAAACTCCATTGAATAATACGCTGAATTAAGTTCTACATGAAAAAAGACTATTTATTCTGGTTTCTAAAACTCTATTTAGCTTTCCAAAACAATATCAGCGAGATAAATACAGCTATTTTACTGGTAAGGAACCGTAAACTATTTAAGGGAATTCATACATTGGTTAGAGCTTATCCAAAGTCCTTAATTATATTACACTAAACAGTTTAAAGCAAATCCTTTCAGACCAGAATAGTATCTCTACAGCCACAGATCTCGGCAAATTGAATCGTTTAAAGGACCAATTATTCCCAACATACTTTAAACCGAATTCTATTCTTTACAGGAGAGAAACACATAACATTTTATATCTGGACCCTAAGGGTTTAAATATGGTCTCAAAAGCTCTAAATGGAATTTAATTTAGTTATAGGCAGAATTAATACCCTATGGAAGCTATTTCATCCATGAGGTGATATCTATATCATTTCTATTTATCTAATATAAACTAATATCTACATTATTTATGTATATGTGAATAACACCTTGAATCGCACATGCCCTTTTAGGAAAAAATAAATTTTGAAAAAATAGGTAAATTTTTGCTGAAGTGTAATTATATGTATGCAATTGTTTGAAAAAGTTTAATAGTTTTTACTCATATATTAGATTAAACTTTTTTACTCTGGATCTAATGATAATTAAAACCAGAACAATTAAGGTGATAAAAGAATAATTATGCGCATGTGTAGTTTGATTTGTCCATAGTTTGAAAAGATAATACAAGGAACGATAATCAGCTGTAAAAGATAAAACGAGGAACATCATTTTTATAACGATGTATATGTCTAAGTGTGAAATTTAATAACAAAATACAGCAAAACTTATATATCAGAATTTAATAAATTTCTAAATAATATCTACGCGAAGATATAAATTTTATTTAGGAGAAAATTTGTATGCAAAATGATGCTACTCCGTACAAATCCAGTCATGTGGAAATGTGTTCAGCTGCTCAATGTGTTAATTCTTATGAATTCGGATATACGCTGTTGGTATTATTGGTTACAAACTTATAATTGTTTTCTGAATTATTGATTACAAGCGATATATAAAAGTTTATTCAAATTTCTATTGAGTGTGCAATTGTGCTTTTAAATCAATAGATTTCCATTTTTAAATATTTTTTGATAAAATTATTATGAATGTATTCCACTATATATTTCTCGCATCTACATGTCATATGATAAAGAACTATTAACAAGTTTAATTGTTAATTTTTAAATTCAAAAATCTTTAGATATACATGTTAAGAATATCAAGTAACTACAAATCATTTCTAGATAAGGAGAAAACATTGTATGCTAAGATATCTACAAGAAAGATAAAATGGGCAGCAGTGTACTGAAACGGGTAAAGAAAGAAGTGCACTAAGAAGATTAGAAGAACGTTATAATTTTATTTACTTGACGAAGAAGTTTATTTATCTTTTCCATTAAGTAGTTAGAGAGAAAAATGCTTTTTAATGTTTTTATGTTTCTGTCTCATCAGGTAATTGCTGTTAAATGCACCATGTTTTCTACGAAACAGGAAAGGAGGTGAAACGTAATCAGTTATTTTCAAAAAATGTATATCACCAAAATAAAATAAGCACGTTGCACTCTTTGTTTCATATAAGAAGTTTTCTTGAATAGGATTTCGAATTAAAGAATGTTTCAGGAAATCCATGTATGTGCTTTCCGTAATTTTTAGAATGTGAAAACTTTTCAGGCATACGATTAAAAACCCAGATTATAGCACACAAAAAGTTGCGTTCATTAAATTTGTACGATAAAATATTTTCGTATAAAATTTCCTTATTTAGGCTTAAGAATACTAGAGCATTCAACTGGAGTAAATTTTTTCACTTAGATTATTAGTGAAGAAAATTACAAAGACTTATTTCTTAAAAACAAGGAAGTGCATTTTAAATTTGTATTGAAATTAAGAAACATAACTAAATCGTTTAAGCAAAAATTTGTGTTTCATCGTGTTTAAGGGCAAACATGATGCCTAAAATTTTTTTTTCGAATTATGGGAGGTTCGAAACTTGTAGATTCGAGGAAATCTCGAGTTCTACTTTTTTGTCGTGAACAATATTTCATCTGTACCTCGTATATGAGAAAATAAAATCGGAATTTCGACTGGAAATATATGCTCCACAATTTCTAATTAAAAAATAATCCCAGCTTTCAAATAACAAGGAAAATTTAAATTCATAGGAAATGAAATACTTTGCAACATAACTCATACATTATAAAATAACATATTTTTATGGGGATATACAACTTCATATACAAACAAAAACCTAAAGATATCTTCAAATGATGGCTTTTGAAGTTGAAAAATTATAAAGAAAAGTAAGGGTACCAGAATATCTCTCCATACGTTAATCAAGTAATGAAATCATAATAATTTATTTGTTCTGAAGAAAGATGCATTCTATTGAGTTTTTCCAACAAAAACAAGGTATATGAATAATAAGGTAAACAAGATAACTTGAATGAATAGCAATGGGGAAATATAATATTTCGAGCTCAAAGCAGATATTTGAAATCTCGATTCAATTTATTAATTACTTCTCCATGATTTTGGAACTACTTATCCTACCATTTGCATTTTGGAAAAATATAG
>JAPMOR010078378.1:0-13557 GCA_026543865.1 Argiope aurantia
ATTCCCTTTATTCGCAGAGGAGTGCGCATGTGCCAAGAGAGACAACGATTTGACGAGCGACCGACTTAAGCACGTGTCTCATTCCCATCGAAATAGCGGCTTTAGAAGGACCGGCTTCATCTCCTGCATTCGGAGCGCACGTTTTTTTACCTGCAGTGCATCTAGTGAGGAGATTTTTTCATAGATTTTTGGAGGATGGCGATTTTAAAAACTTGCTGCTGCTGGAAATCAGTGAGAGATGGAAGCTTTGCTTGCGGAATTTACACAATGGTGAGTGATTTTTGGACATTTTGTATACTTTGTGCAAAAGTTTTAGAAAGATGATGGTAGGAAATTCAATGAAACTGTTATACTGCATGTACAGTGGAATTGAAATAATTTCTGTTGCAATCATTATAGTGCCATGATTCTCTCATGTTGTAACTACCAGCATTTCTCTAAAATGAAAATTTTCTATCTACAAATTCAATATTGATGTTCTGTCAGTGCATGATTACAATTAATAAGTTGTCTTAGACTGTCAAGTAGATACTGAATATCAGGAATGATAAACGACAGGACTATTGATTTTTGTTTGAAACGAAGATAAGTTATTATTAGGTTAAGATTTTTTTGCGAGTTAGTCTTACAGTACTGAATTTAAAATAATAAGAATAAGTCACTCGGAAATTTTTATGTCGTAAAATAAAATAAAAATTTTGGAAAAACTTCGATAAAAAAATTTTTGAAAGAAATGTTATTATTTTTTTATTTAGGAATTGTTAAATGCATAATGCTTGTTTTTGCATTGCAAATATTTTGTTTTTTACACAATACGATTTCTGTTAAAATTATTTCAACAAATTCGCATACTTTTCTCAATTATATTTGATTTATTTTCATACCAAAGTAAACTGAATATTTTCATTACATGTTTCTGTATTTCTAAATGTATTTTATATCATGAAACTTTATTAAATATTGCATACATTAAAGCACATTAATGAAAAATATAAAAATAATATATCGATTCATAATCATTTTAAATAGCAGCACATTTTAAACGCCAAGCATAACATTGAATATCGCCATACTTTTGATCAGTTATTGCTTACTGCATAGCTTTGTTTTATTAATAGGTGTTTGTAATTACTAATATTTCTCGAAAGATCCCTTTTTAAAAAAACTCATTTTAATTTGAATCTTTCTAGAAAGTTGATTATATTTAATTAACGTGATTATCTTGTAAGTAGAACTAAATTAACTATATGATAGCAGTTTTTTGAAATAGCTACTCTCTCTTTAAGACATGAAATAAGTGCAATTTTAAAATATAAATTCATGTTTACCTTTTGTCATTTGTATATGAATACATACTAAATTGCCAATATTGACTGTATGAAATAAAGGAAAATAGAACAGCAAATGATTTGTAAATATATCATGAATTATATTTCCCTTATTGCATCTTTAATTCTTACTATTTACCTTAATATTATTGAGAAATTAATTTTGTTTCTGTGCAAAATATAGAAGTAAGAAATAATGAATAACGAAATAGTTGCAAATAAAACAATAAGTATAAGAAAACAGGAAGAAAAACTTAGTAAAAATAGGAAATTTTGTGATAGACATTCATATTTATTTAAAGAGTATAACAAAGAAGAATGTACGTATATATGTGTGGGTTTGTATGTGTTTAAAGGCACTTTATAGAACAGGGCATAAGATGCAGGGTTATGATGTTTGGCATAGAAAGGCCTCTGATGTCACCTTTCAAAATGATTCTTATGAAATTATTATAAGTTTAATAAACTAAAAGTTAAGCAAAATTTAAAGAGAAAAAAATTCTACCATATATTTGTTGAATATTATTGTGTAAAAATTATTTTTATATCAAATTAAAATTTGAAAAAAAATATCTTGCCAAAGTTACTTTCTTAGTTAATGTGCAATTTTTTATAAAATCTTCAAGATTTTTTAAAATTATTTAGTACATTTTGCAAAATGTCATTTCATTGTTCTTACGTTTTCATATTTTTTGCAAATATTTCCTCCTACAATTTATTTTCTTCTATTATTGATGACCAAGGTCTGAAAATTCTGCTCATATTTTCGTATTTCATCGACTCTGTTTAATAAAAATGCTTTCAATAGATTTTTTGAAATATTAAAACGTTTACATTATCTTACATATTTTTTAAATATCTCACTTATATTCATACACAATATTTTGCCGAAATTTAATAAATAAATGAAAATATTTCTTTTGCATTTATTGATTGAATTTGAACCCTAGCTAATTTCTGGAGAAACTCCCATATCTCAGTCTAACTGTCAAATCCTCTATATAATGAAATACCAGCATTCGGGAACTTAATGATATTATTCCCTATTGTTTATAAAGATAAAATGGTTACTTATAAATGAATGCAATTGATACTTATAAAAATATCGGTGACTTTTTTTTTTTTTTTTGTAAAGGCAACTATAAGCAAATCAAAAATTTCACTTCCTTTTAAATATATCTTTGAGTAATTTTCATTTCAAAGGCAAATATGAAGGTTATTTTAGTCATAAACAAAAATGCATAAGATCATTATTATTTGATGATGTAAGAACATTGTTTACAAATACATATATATCTTCAGCCGAAACGATATTATAAATCTAATAAATATTTTATTAATTAAATATTCAATACTGCTTAAATAAAGCAATTTTAAAGTAATTGCAATTTAATTTAAAATATTAAATTAATATAATCAGTTTTTCCACAAATTCTTAGCTTAGTAAAAAAGAAATTCTTTGCTGAATTTGCCATGACAAAACCATAAGTATTTTTTTTTGTATTATTTCTACAACCGGTATTTTTTTTCACTTCAGTATTTATTTCCATTTTGGTTATACATATTTCTGCGTATGGTTTGCCAACGGATTCTTAAGCCTTCCGCGAGTTTAAGCATGCGTCAGGATTGTATTAATACGGCAAAATAGAAGTGGGAGGAAAGAAAAAAGGATTAGATGTTTATATTTAACAATAAAGTAACTTCCGGAATATAGAAATTGTGTCACCCCTTAGTGACATAGAACCGCCAAAAAGTGGTCGTTGCAGAATACTGAAACGAAATTTAACATATTGCAGATTTATTAAAAGAAGCCATTTATGGAATATTTATACATCAGTAAAGAAAATTAAAACTGAAATGAAAAAATGGAACGAAAAGATTTCCACTTATGACTGAATCATGGAGGTCTTTAAATTTTAATTGTTACACACGACATTAAAGTCAATTTTATATTCCAATGTTAGGAATTTAAACATCTTTCTTAGACTTTTTAAATATTTTATTTTCATTGTTAATAATAAAACTTGAATTCTAATATTATTTCAGGCGCAATAGGACATTTCCATGCTGGTATAAAAGGAAAGAAAATTGTAAATGAATTTTAATTGAATACATAAATGGAATGTTATTCCCTATTGCGTCGTCGAAATCCAACTGCCATTTATTCTGTAATCTGTTATTTCGTTTCCGTTTCATTACATAACAACTAATGTAAAAAAAAAAAGAAAATCGACATGTCTTTCAATGAAATAATCGCGATTTCGACAAATTAGACCTGATTGAAGCTTGTGTACAATTGTTTGTTTGATCGCTTTTTTAGTTCAATTCAGACTTGACTGAATTTAATTGATAAATCTGTGAATTATTCACTGAAATGGCAAAATACTCAGTTATAACCTAAAATAGAAACTTTCATTGAATTGTTTCTCCATAAAATAAATAATGCATTTTTTCACAAAAGATGCAAACATTTCTGGAATTAAATGCAAGTTTCGTTCATTAAACGAAAAAGAAATATTCAGTGCATATTTCTGCATAATTTTACACATTTTTATGTTCCGATGATTGTTATGTTTTGATTAGTTGCATTTTCCAAACGGTTGAATTAAATTCACATCTAGTAAATTAAATGTGACTTTCTATAATTTAAATTAGAATATTTGAAAATCTAGGAATATATTTGCTAATTTTTAAGTTTTCATGAATTTTATGATTTTATAGGAATTTTGACAAATTGCCTCTTTTTGCATGATAGCGGTATGGCTGCAAAATCTTTGTATTCAAATATATTTGAACCTAATAAATGACTGATGAGATAGTATGTTTAACCAAATTTTCCATGATTATAAATCATCGTTAATGGAAATGGAAGTTTGGATTGTTTATTATCTCATAAACTTATATATTAATTATCTGAAAGAATTGCGGGTTTATCTTATATGGAATTTATCACGTCTCTAAAACATCAGCACGTAGGAATGAATGCTTGGCTGATAGATAATTAATTCAGAGCACACTTTTGCATTTCATAACGGCACACAATTATTCACATGTAAAATTCTTGTACATAATTATAAAGTTAGAAAAATAATTAAACATTGTTACATTATTTTTCGATGCATAAAAATGAAACATAATCGAATAAATTTTTCAGACAAATTCAATGTAAAAATAATATAGTTTTCAATGGCAATTGAAACTGACAGCGAAGTATGCGAGAAAACCATATCACCATGCAAAACCATGAAATTACTTTTTAAACTTTTATAATTAAATTGGGGAAATCATAGAACATAACTCTTATTGATCATTTATTTAATCAATATATGTTTACTTAGTGTGAAATTCATATTCTATTAACATGTTTTTGCCAACTGGATTAAAACGTAAGAAATCATTTTCAGGACTATTTATTTGTGCGTAAAGTGTATCGAATCACGAATTTGAAATTTTAGTCTTGGTTGACCATAGAAACTAATATATTAAAAGCAATTACATTTATTACGTAATAAAGAAAATGATTGACATTAATCTAAGTTGGCACATCGATCCATCATCTGTAATATCAATAATAGCTTTACTATAGAAATGCTGATATAAAACATTAAGAAATATATTATAAGAATAATATAAATCTTACATTTTTTTTCCTCTGAACAATGCTATAGAGAAGAAAAAGTAAAAGTGCTGGCAATGATGTTAATTGGATAATTGAAATTTAAGAATTTTGCATTATATTCTGTGTAATTTTGTTGAGGATTTGAAGAAAAATTGTGTGTGATGTGTATTAATAAGCAATTTTTTAAAATTAAAAAAAGTATATTTATTTATACTTTATTAATTTTTAAATTTGTACATCATTTACTTTATTAAATTTTAAATTTGACCAGTTAAATTTCGCAGTATGAACTATAACTTTATTGAATACTATTTTTAGATCATGATGTCTCTTTCCTTATATTTAATGCCTTATTTTCTTAACAATGATGCCTTATTTTCAATAACAATTTTTGTCAATAATTAGTTAGTAAGACAAACACTTCCTATTGTTGATGCAAGAATTATTTGTATGCAGTCGTCTGTGTCTTTAAAGCGAGGCTGCTTGGTTTTCAAGTTGTTTACTAGCAAGAAATATTTGCACATTATAGAAAGAAAGCCCAGTTTTAGTGTTGTTTACTTTCTTGTAATAATATTTAATTTCAAATCATCGTTACTTCAAAACATCAGGGGCATGTAAAAAAATACATTTAATATTTGGTTTAGAAAATGGATCCGATATTTTCTGCTTTCTTAATTTCCTCTTATTACGAAGAATAAACGAGCTGTTTTAATATTTTCTGTTAAGTTAATATTCTGTTTTTCCTCTCGATGAATTCATTTTTCTTTTCTTTTGTCTTTATTTATGAAAACAGATTATTTTCAGTAAATTAATTAATTTATATGAAAAGATTTAAAAACGTGAATTTTCATAAGCTATTACTCTCAATTTATTAATTACTATTTCCTTGAATTGTATAAAATAAAGCAGTACAGGAATATGTTTAATTCTAAATATCTCTCTGTTTTAACAAAAAATTAGGGTTCTTGAAAAGTAATGCTTTCTTCTATAAAAAATCACTGCAGAATAAGAACTATGCAAATTTTAAGAATTTAAGAGACAATGTACTTAAGGCCATTCTTAGGTCTTCAGAAGTAAATATTCTTATTCAGATAATGCTGTTAAAACTATAATTTGTCCATTCAAATGAATTAAATTATTTTTATAATTTGATTAATTGCTGTTAAATTAATTGAATTATTTTAATTGACTCAATTATTTTTATTTAAATTAATTAAATTATTTTCATTTCATTAATTACATTATTATAGTTAAATTAATTATTAATTCATAAAAATTAAATTAATGTTTATAACTTTATTTTTATAACTCAACTAAACTACGTTAAAATATTACATAATTTACATAAATCTTTTATCTTTAAATCCTTAGAATCTATATATTGAGTAATAATGACTTAATGTCTTAATTTATTTTTTCGAATAGGAATTCTATTTTAAAAATTTTCAGTTTTAAACTCCAAGTCTTCTATTGATTCTTTAGGTACATATTTGAGATAAATGAAATTTTTTTTATCACATAAAATGCCTGAATGTAGCTTTCTGTATGCATGGAAACTTACTAAAATATTTTCAATTTTGTGTATAGCTTTGTGACTTTTAGATAAAAGTTATTAAAATTTAAAAAAATCACAAAAGCATATTGAGTTAAACATATTAGGAACAAAGATCAACATGGTTTGAAAATGTTAACTAAAATTTACAGCAATAGAATGAATATGTGGAAAGGTTAATATTACATTTTTTTTAGCAGCAGAATTAAAAATAGAAATATTGTGTTCTGCCTCTAAAATCAACTTTTATTTTCTATTTAGGTGTTCTGAGAATTATTTTTTAGATTATACGGTAAGCAAGTAATAATAATAATAATAATAAAATATATATTGTTTAGGGTTTAAATCGATCGAATTACACCAAAATTTAACACGCAGATTCATAAACCAGGCAGACGAGCGATATTTCCAAAATCAAATCTATAGGTAATCTATTAATTACCTGCAAGGTTTCAAATCGCAAACTAGAGTTCAACATTAAAAAAAAAAGCTAAACCACTTTTTTTATATAAATGCTCCTGATTTTTTGGCGATTAAATATTCTCAATACAAATTACAAATTAATGAATATAGATGGCGCTGTGACAGGATCAGAATAAGCCTTTTCAAATGGGACATCTAATTTCAAGAAATAAAACGTTGTTAAGACTGTCAATAAAGGGCAAATGATTCGGTAATACTGCATTTTTTTTCATAGAATCAAAACAAATTTGAAGAACTGATTTTTCTATTATCCGTTTTTGAGGGTAAATTTGATTTTATCATTTCTTAATAAATTTAATTTACTTAAAGCAAAAATATTAGATGTTTATTCATATAAAAATGATGTAAAATTATAATATGTGAGTGTAAATAATAATGAGCTAAACTATAAATAAGTTTCATATATTAAAGAAAGATTTATTCAGGTGAATTCATGATATGCTTCAAGTATTCTTTTGCCCTAAACTGATTTACTGTCTCAACTTTTTTTACCAGAAACCTGCACAGTCTTGAACTTTCAGTTTTCACTTTTTCCCTCTTAGATTGTGGAATGTATCTGTGTTAGCTTTCTAACCCATGTGATAATATCTCTCATAAATCTATATTATTATTTTAAAAAATCCGTAGAGATATAGAGATGCTTCATATTTACGCTATTCAGGATGTTTTAAATTAGCAAAATGTCGCAGGCGTGTTTAAAATTTCCTATAAATATCTCGCTAACATTTTTGTTAAGATACCAGCTTGGGTGCTGTATGAAGGAAGTATGTTACATTCATTTTTCTAGAAAAAAGAAAGAATAAAACAAGGAAAAGACAAAAAAAGAAAAGAAAATCTTACAATGTTTACCTAAATTTAAATTGTATGCTAATTTTATCTTATTTGAAAACCATTTTTTTATAAATAAGATCTGCTTTCCTTTTTTTAATTAACTTTCTATTAATAAAGAAATCACATGATCAATATATCAGGAAACACTGAGTTTCTATGAGATTATTGATATTAGTAATTGTATTTTTAGGAGACTGATCATTAAATACCATGAAATTTAGCGCTATTTCTTAAAGATTCAAATGAATTAATTTTATTATCATTAAATTAATAATCCATAATTTCAGTGTTAAAAAACAATAGATTGAAAGACATAGCTCAATTTATCCTTTTGTTTATTTTATTTTGTTTATGTATTTTCAATTTCTCGTGTAATTATATCCCTTTTAAACTGCAATCGTACTTTAAATTTATATTATATTTTTCCAGGGTTTCATTTTTAATTTTAACGTCCTTCATTCGTATTTGGATACTGCTCATCGTATAGAATTCCTTTTAAGTTTAGAAAAATTAAATGGACAGAACGCAATTAAATTTAGAGTTCATCAGTGCGCAAAGTTATCCACCAAATTTAAACTTGTGGAAAGTGGATTGCATTCCAAATGTTTGAATCTTAGTTGATTCTGTTTCAGCTCGAATAAAACTTTTATTGTATTCGTCTGGTTCTGCTTTTATGTTCACATTTTCATCTAATTGCATGGATTTTATTAATACAGCATCAAGGAATTTAAATTCTACTCCATGGCACATAACCTCGGATTATAGAAATGGGTAAATGCTTTCTAAATTTAATGAAACTGAATTTAATTTAAAATTTAGTAAATGGATGTAATTACACATGCAAAGAAAATTAATTTCGTTCTAAATCGGTATTTGATTTTGGGTTCAATGAATCAAAACTTTATGCCTATGTTTTGTCAATTTCATTTATATAACCCAAAATCCATTTATTTCTCCATATTATTTAGATTTTATTTCTCTGTATTTGCTTACATATATTTGAATATATACTTGTACGCTTTTGTATTTTTATTTTGAATATTTTATTTTCATTTTATCATGCTTCTCCGATTGTATTATATTATTTACCGTATGTTTTCATTAGTATGCGAATAATTTTGTTTTATTTTTTTGTATGTATTTGTGTATTTTCTTGATCATCCCCCTTTTTTGTATTTGTGCCTGCATCGTTTTTATTTGAAATTTCTTCTACTATAATCCTTTTTTATGCGTTTATAAGCCTTGTGATATACTTGTTGGCGTAGACGGAGTTTTTACATCGAGATTTTAAAAAAAGCAATTTATGAATCTTCATAGTGATTAATCGAAAGAAAATACATTGATTTTTTGTATATGGTATAAATTAATGAAGAAAGGAAGTATTTGTTTATTTTCTTAATTTTTAAGTTATAAAGTGAAACATAATAAATTCCTTATGCATTATATCAATATCTTATTATATTTATATAAGTATAAATAAGTTATATTATGTACGTATAAATAAGTAAATGAACTGAAAGACAGGAAATTTGATATACATTATATTAATTATCTTAATAATATCTTATTTTTAAGCATTTAAAATCAATGATGAACATATCAAATTTTATTATTTGAAGGCACTCAGTATTCTCAATTAAAACTAGCAGTAACATTTTAAATAAAATATTACCAACAAAACATTTCCATTCATTTTTAAATTGATTGTAAACATCATTGGGATGTGAAAAATATCAAAAGAAAAGATTAAGAACCAAATTTGTCTAAATTAATTAGTTTCAAAGCATTATTCATTACCAAAAATAACAAATTCTAAATAATTACGCATGAGTTCCATTACAATTTTATTTTAGAAAATTAACTACTGCACTCGAAATCATTTCAATTTTATGAAATAATTTTTCTAATTGTAAATAAATGCTTATTATTCTTTGAACTGTAAATAAATGCTTAGCATTTATTATACTCCCTTAAAATGTAGATCACTATTTTGCAAAAAATATCTTTTTTTTACGCCATTTATTTAGTAAAATATTCAAAATAATATTATTTGAATAGTAATAATTCAAATATTTATTTGTATGGTGTTTTTCTTTCATTCTGTAGAAAAATGCTTTGACAAAATCACTTTTAAGTACTATGCAAATCCTAAAATTTTGAATTTAGTTTCTGGAAAGAATATGGGCTATAAATACTTGCAAATATAAATGCATTTATTATTCAAATTAATGTTGCATCTTGAATTAAATACTTCCATCTCAGAAATAAGATTTAGATAAATCGTTTGAAAAATCCCTTGCATTTTCAGTATTGTTTTAAATTACCAGATATGTTAGAACAAATAGATGTAAAGAAGTACATATTTTGTTGCTTCTAAAATAAGACAGATTTTACTTTAAGAAACATTGTATCCTCAAAAACTGCATTTTAAATGACCGTTTGGACGTTTCTTCGAAAAACTTGAATAAAGTACTAGAAGCAACATTTTGTATATACCTTATATAATTTGAAGAAACATAACAAATTAAATAGATATTTATAGTTATTTCATTATTATTAGTCTCCTTAGTAGATATTTTTTATTGCACATCTAACTCTTACTTATAAGCTTGGAGCATAAATAGTATACATTTTCAAGACATTCAATTCAGTTATTAATTGATGAAGTAAGAAAATAATATATTTAAAGAGAAAAATATATGAATTGCTTATAAACATTTCATATATCTAAAAGAGAATATTATTCGAACAAAATATTGTCATATAGTTGAGAAACGGCGAATTTTTTATTTTATAATTTCATACTCACGTTAACAAATGAAATAATTTATATTTCCTTTTACCTGTCTTTAACATTTGTAATTCTCAAACAATGTATAATTGTAAGAACTGATAAATTTTGAAATCACTTCAATAATTGCTTTCTCCTGAAAAATAGTGAGAAAAAGCCGAAAGTCTAGGAAGAAAAGGGAATAAAGAAACCTTATATTAGGAATTAAATAAAAAAAATTGATTTCTGGAATCACATTTAATTTATGATTAAAAAAATCAGAAATATTGCATTTTTGAGACCTTTTTTTATTTTTATTTTTAGAATAAGATAAATTTTATCAAATAAAATTTAGGTTTTAGTTTAGTTTAGTTATACTAACGCCCCGTTTCAAAGCAACACTAGGGCTATTTTTTGATGCACCTCGTAATTTTGTACCGCGAACAGATGACGAGTACGACACCTGAAATGGTTCACCCTCTCCAAACTTCCACATCATACCAGTGGTAGAACGTTTGACCCCCAATGGATTTAAAGTGCATCAGATCCGCTTGCAAGACGGTTTTTATGTGGAATCAGGTTTCGTATTGAAACCCTAAGGTTCCGAAGCCATAAAATTTAAGAAATGATTGAAAAGAACAAGCAGAATTTTTAAATGTTTTATAATAATATTTATAGATCTGTTTGTGGAAAAAAGGAATAATATTTGAAATTGAGAATTACTGAAATTTGTTCTATGAAACACTTCTTGAATATTTAGTAACAGGATTTTAACCCTTAACTAGGGAGGCGAAATTTTAGGCCTTAACTGAGGAGGTGCGGTCTACGTGATCGCATTTCATTTACACTGGAATTAAATTTTCTAATGAATGTATTATATATATTATATATGTATATATATATGTATATGTTTTAGAAATCTTTCAGAATATACTATCATTGAAAAAAATAAATGCGATGGAACAATTACATGTTCTTAAATTACATGTTACAATAAATAATATTCTTGAAAAAATATATTACTTTTTAAATCACATCTATTTTTACAGTATACGAAGTTATGTAGGAGACAATATAATGTAAAATTCACCAATTATATGAAAAATAAAAAATGGCAATGGATAAAATTGTTATAGCTAAATTTATCCATTTCACCTTTGTTATCCTTTTTTTTATCGTCTTGTCTGATTTTCATAGCACGGTTTTCTACGGCATTTTAAAAATACAGGTTAAGAACTATTATAAAAATCAAATTATAAATTCTGCATATATATATCTTGGTATATTAATATATTTTATAAATTTTTCAAAATACATTATCAGTAGAAAAATTAATTATGTTTGAACTTACATATCAGAATTAGTTGAATGTGAACGTTCATCGAAAAACTCTTCTGTGCAATTATTCTTATCACTAAAATCACTTTCTGCTTCATTTAAAAGTGCTTGGAGCACTACTTCACAATAGGATCAGTAAATTGGATGATATTTCGAGGCCCAAGTTTTAGCGCCATCTGCTAGACCTTGTTTATCAGTGGGACACTAACAGGGAGGTGCGATCATAGAGACAGTGCTTAAATAAATAACTGAAATATTTTAAAACGCATCCTCTGAAGTCGGTTGAAAAAGTGCACATATATTGAAGGTCACAAAACAGGAAACTACAAGGACAATCCATTCAATTGAGCTGAAAATAGAATAAGGGTGACAGAAAATCCATCGCCAGCGGTCTCACAGACCGCTCGTCCCCATTTAAGGGTTAATCACCTTATTTTATCATTTTAATCACTCGAATGTAATGTACTTGAACTGTAATATTTTGAAGGTTTTTTCTCATTTACTGTATATTTTTAAAAAGAATGTCAAATTAGAAAATCAAAAATTACCTTATCACTCAGTAAAAAATTACTAGAAATTTCTGTTACTATAAACACATTAATTATTCATTTATGGTATTGAATATTTAGAGTTTAGGTATAATAAAAGTTAAGTAAACATTTCATTCCACTTTCAACACTGAATGCAAAAATTATTCCCTAATATTTCTCTACGGTATCCTAAAATTTATTAACTGTCAAACATGTGCTTCAAACGATAGATATGAAATGCTTATACGATTTCAAACATACTTTCAATTCTTAGAATGTTATTTTGACAGATAATTTTACCCGGATGTCTGTTGGATATAATGGCTTGTTTGGTAAACAAACTTTTTGCATTCATATTACTCCTCACAATTTATTTCCTTTTTTCAAATAATCTTTGAAGTTTTTACTCTCTGCATGACGGTATAAATATGAAATCTAGAAAATAACTGAATGAAGCCACATTGACTGACAAACAACTGACGATTCTTCTTCAGATTTCACATTTTAATTACAAATATCTGTCAGCTAAAAATGTGATTTGAACATAGATAAAATAGCATATAGCAGTTGATATTAAAATTTCGCTGATAAATCAAGCTTTTATGAGGTAAATCGGATCACATGTGAATTCAAAATCATCTTTAAAGGAATGTTATTCATATATGGGAAGAAACATATTAAGATATAACAGACATGAATACTAAGAAATTTTGTCTTCTCTTCAAAATGCGTTTTGAGAGGAGATTTATTTTAAAATTTTTCAACTAGGATGTAAAGTAAAGTTCATCATTTTTCGTACACTGCATATATTTATAAGAGAACAGTTTTCATAGATTTATAATATTTGTTTCTTAAAGAGATTTTGTTTTTTCTGTGGAACAAAACTAATTATTAGGGCAAGAAAAAAATGATTTATGCAGTTATTTAAACTCGGGAGAAAAAAAATATTATTACGAATTATTTTGTAAGGTGATATCAATATAGCATTAGGATTAATTCTAGTATGTAACTTTGAAACAGAGAATAGAGTAAAAATTCGTACCAAACCGAATATACTTTCAATATTTTATAACTATTTCAAATAACGCTACAGATCCAATCAAAGA
>JAPMOR010078378.1:22484-68196 GCA_026543865.1 Argiope aurantia
ATGGTAAAAGATTATCCTTATTAAACTCTAAGGAATTAATAATATACATTTGTAGCAGGCCCTTATCATTAAACAATAAGCTTCAGGGAAGATGACCAATTCTTTTAAGCCTATTTGCCTTTTGTGAGAGAAAACCGATTTGATTCTCTGATATAACTCTCTTATTTTATAAGGTTGTAAATTCAATTTCTACCATCAAATAGATTCGAATAAGAAAGCACATCACCTATGATGAGAATTATTTGCTGAATGAATTAAAGATTTAAAACTAGTGAATAAGAATTATAGAAACCGGAAACTTTTAAACGGGAGTTAAAAATATATATTCATCCTCAAAAGCCTGAAAATAAAAATATAAAATATAATTAGAATAAAGCTATAGTAGAAGGTTATTAAAGAGGCAATGAATATTATGAGAAAAAAATCTTATTCTTCTTAATTTCCAACAGTTATTTTTTATTCGAGATTTCTATCTACTCTTCAGAGTTTTAATAAAATAATTTTTTATACGCTCGCAAAAACGATTTTATGATCTTAAATTATGACTTATATTTATATTTAAGATTTTCTAAAGAAATGAAGCATTAATTTTCAATTTTCTACATATGATAATGATTAATTTATACTTTAAGAACATTTAAGAGAAGAGGATTCTAGCATAGTAAAAATTAATTATACGAAAGAACAGGAACAAAAAGTCTGATCTGGTGCTACTACTTTTTCCATAGCGTTTGAAAGAAAAACAATAACGAAACTGGCTAATAGCATTTATGGTAACCTCAATAACATAATCAATATAAACATTAGCTATTTAATACTTTTTAATTCTTAAGGGAATTATATATTCTCACTTATATATTCTTAATAACATTTAGATTAAATGTTAGTAGTTATCTTTTCGAACTGTAGGGTTAAAATAAATTAAAGGCAATCAATACAATAAGAAAATTATTTGATTAAAAACAATATTAATTTATTACTGTAATGAGTTTTCAATCCAAAAAACTTATATTTCTCCCCTTTAATTCACAAAGACACAAAAGGCCAATAATTTATTCTCGAAGCAGAACTTAAGCAGGAACAGGAATAAAATGTTCTGAGGACAAGAATATATTTGAATGCTTGACGAGTCTTTATAAAAATTATAAACTTTGAGAAAACTCATATTTTTTTGAAGTTTAAATTAGTTAATTAACGAATAAAAATTCATTATTAGGATAGTTCCTTTAAATAACTACTTGCTTTTTATCCTTCTAATGGAATGGAAATAAAATTTAAATATATATATAATGAACAAATATGAATTTTCGCTATGCTTAAAAATATCAGAAATGAAAATGAAATGAGTAGTGTAAAACGTGAATGTTTATATATAACTAAAATACTTCAGATACTATTAAAGCAGAGTAAAAAGCAATTGCGTTTACTTATTTACTTTTTAGTCTTCAAAATTCTACGAAAATATTTTCAACATATTATTTTAAATATTATGATTTTAAATATTTATTGAACATTTTAATTTAAGTCATTTCGTGTCTATAGGCATACGTCTCGGTAATTATTTTTTATCTCCTACTTCTTGATAATATTAATAATAATGTTGATAATAATGATAATCTTCTCTCTCTCTCTCTCTCTCTCTCTCTCTCTATATATATATATATATATATATATATATATATATATATATATATATATATTTAAAAACATTTTTCGGAACTTAATTATAATTGATTATATTTATTTTTGTCTCCATAGCAATAGAATCACTTTGTAAGAAATATAAGAAATAGAATATCTTATCTGAAAGAAAAAAAATGTAATTAAAATGAAAGCATTACTGCTATTTATCACGGTAAGAAAATTATACTTTATTTAAACTTATCTAATTTCACTTGTTGTGTGGTTAAAAAAATAAAAACTTTAATTGTTTTTTTCGCTCATTTCTTAAGATTCAAAATTGTGTACGTTTATGTATCCTATATAAAAATGCACTATTTTAATATTTTTGTTGTCAAAATATAATTCAATCATGTTGTGATTCGATATGCACTGCGCCAATTGCTTGCAAATTTGAGAAAAAAGGAATTCGAGATTTTCTATCATTTATACTAAAGAATTATATATTCTAAATTAAAAAGTAGAACGCACTTGAAATAATATTTTTTTAGTAGGGTATACATGTTTTTAAAAATTATTTTTGCTAAATTTATTTAAATTAATTTGTTGAAAAATATCCACGGCTTTATTAACGGAATAATTCTTAAATGCAAAATTCCGTTCCGTTAAATTTGCTGAGAATTCCGTTTCAAATGTCCACTACTATTTGAAACACTTACAACGAATGAATTATTCGAAAGAATAGAATATATCACTTCCACAACAATTTCCACATAAAAGATCAGTTGAACAATAAAATAAAGCTGGATTTTTCAGATTACCTACAAAAAAAAACTTTAAAAAATGACGGATAAATGTATAAATAAAAGATGTATGTTTATAAAAAAATAATTTATAATATTCCGGAAATTATATTTGAATATTATCTTTTACTTTGCATCTTACATTTTTAACAATGTATAAAATATTAACATGCTTACAGAATAACAAAAAGATGGAAGCAAATTGTAACATGAAAAACCTATTTTAGTTTTATTTTATAAATTATAATGAATCTATTATGTTATCTTGCAGGGAAAGCATCATTTCCCTGCAAGTATGCTTATTTTTCTTTCCAGGAATGCATTATATTATATAAATTATTACACGTTTCTTGCATGAAAATGTTGCTTTTGCAAAAGTGCATTGCCTGCAAGATTAAAAGAAGGTCAAATAACATTTATTTAAAGAAAAGATGCTGTATTTGTGACCAACCGAATTATATGAAGATATTGTTTAAAATATTAATTCACAAAATTATATGAATTAATGTTGATAGAGAAAATTAAAATATTTGTTTTATGGCTGCATGAATAATGCAAAATAGTTTTCTGCATCAACTTTAAAAATTAAATTAGGCATCAACATTAGGCTTAATTTGAAATGTATTTAAATATTGTTACATAAAAATATACCATAAAATTAAATATTGTTTTGGAAAAAAAATTGTTAAATTGTTGTGTTAAAGTATTTCCTCTTTTTCTTCAAAAAACTTTTCTACTTTAACACTTATGAGTAATAACAGCAAGTGCATTGCCAAAAGAAGCTTCAAAACTCATAAAAAGAACAATAATAGGATGGGGGAAAATTGAAAAAAAAATGACTGAATTTTCTATCATACCTAATCTTTCTATCAAATTCAAAAGGCCCACTTATATCAGCCAATGTTGCCTGGTAGTGATGTTCCGGACTTTTGAATCAAAAGGCTCCAAGTTCAATTCCGAAATCTTTTAAACCGGACCTCTAACCGAATTTAAGTAGTCCGCTAATATATGTATGTGTATGATAAAGGATTAAAAGTGGTAGATAATCCGACGTGTCGTGGAATTTCCAGTCTATTCATGTCCTCGTACTTCATAATTGCATGGTTTTGATGGAAATATAGTCTTTGCGTTTCTTCAAAAGACATGAATTATATTAAACCTACTCAACTTATTATCAAATAAGAAAGTTGGGGATGCTATTCCTATTCAATTGGTCCTTTTTTTCATAATTATATGTATTTAAGAGATCAATTGCATTCTACTGTGAATGGAATTAGTAGGAGATAGCTATCGTCCCGACCGGATTGATGAAAAGGATTTAATTTTACCATTTGTAGTTGAAATATTCAAATAAAATTCCAGTTATTCATTTCATCTTCGCTTATAAAAAGAAGTGTTTAGGTAAATGCACACATGCTTTTGCATTTCCTGCGTCTAGACAAATCTATAACACTTACAGAAAAATGTTTTGTACACAGGTGCTCATAATGTTTATTCACTGCATTATCGAAGCCAGATTTCAAAATTTATTTTAATATTTTGTGTTATTTTGGAATTTTTCTCTATATATTTGTCCTAAATATTGTTTCTTAGAAAAAAATAGTCGCACAGTTGAAATTTATTTTAAAATCCAAAGTAGTTTACGAAATTTTGAAATTTTTCTTAAATATAGACTGTATTTCTCATTTTTTTAAAGATCTAATTGGTTTCTGTCATTCCAGTTTTGTTTCTTTTTTTTCATTTTTTGAGTTAATTATTCAATTTGTATAATTTCTTGCTTTCAAAATATGTGCTGGAATAACAGTCAAAATATTTGTTTATTACTTTTAAATCGATTATTTTTCAAAATAATTCAAATGTTTTTTTTGTGGACCCAAAAATGGAGATTTTACTCCTTCACTGATACAACAAGGGTGCAAAAAAAAAAAAAAAAAAAAAAAAAAAAAAAAAACTTTCGTTACATGGTTTAAATTCGAAATCCGTTAACAGAAATCTTACTACTCTCTTTGTCGCTTAGAGGACAAGATGGTTTGGCGGCAAAGTATGAGCTTCGGGGACTGAAACCCGATTTACTTATCAATTAAAGATATAAGTGGGTCTAATGCATGATAGCTCTATAAATATGGAAAATCTGCAGGTGTCCGTTCGACTAAGTTATAGACCTCACTGGAATCGCCCTGATATCAATGCCTCCTCCTTGTTTCGTAAAGTGTGTTTGATTGAATACCGTGGTGATTACCTTGTTCGTTTGAGACGTTCTCTTGATATGCTGGGTAGGTGCAGAGAGCTTTCCTAAGAACATTCAAAGGATGTCCGCGAATTCATTTGCTTAGTAGTTATCATCTAAGCAGCTATCATATAGCTTTTGTATAACATTGTTGCGGTTATCTTAATAACTACATAATGCATATACAGAGTATTGCCAAGGAGGATAAAGAGGATAAAGAATCACCATACAACGTGAGGTCACAAACTAAGTTTAATACGTGAAAATCGCAAAAATATATGGAGTAGGAGAACTGTTGAAAACTGTAAAAAATTAATAAAACATTTTTAAAAAAATCTGTTTTAGCTATGAATTTTTTTAAGTAAAAGAACATTTTTAAGAGTTTTTTCATGCTGTTAACATGCAGATTTGATGATCTAGTGGGTCGTAAATTGCTGAAAACGAAAAAGTAGTTTAGAACCCATATTTGCAAAAATATTAAAACAGGAAGAAAAATAAAAACTTGAAAATGTAAGGAATTTTATATTCTATAATTTGATATAAGCATGTAGTGTGAGAACTGAGGATTTTTAAAGATATTCAACAAAAACTAAAATGGGAACTAGAAAACATCGCTGCGACATCGGTATCGATGTCCGCAGATATCGTTGTCAAATTAAAAAAGACAATTTTAGAGCAAGGATAGTGGTAATTAAGTATTCAGCTCACGTCATCCTCGTATATCTTTCAAAAAATAACAGAATGAATTATTATAGCAAATACTGCTCTGTTATTTTCTTTTTCAATTGTCCGTTGTAGCTTTACGTTACTAAATGTAAAATAACAACGATTAAGTTGTTCGAAAGTAGTAAGGATATCACTAATACAATATTCGAGCATAAAAGTTCCGATGGTTAATATAATGGAATTAAGTTTGTAGGTTACATTTGAAGAACTTAACGAAAAATATTAGAATTATTATATAAAAGTAAAAGAAACATATTTATAAAAAAATAATGCATAACATAATTGAACAATCTAATGAAAATGGATGAAATAAATATCGTTTTAAACATGTTTTCATTTTCAATTAGTTATTGTAATTTCAATAACCTGTTGTTCATCAAATGATGCCATTGTCATGAAGAAAAATAAAAATGTAAATAAATATTGCCATTATTTTACTATTTTAGATTTACATTCTTGTTTTGTTATTTTAAAATTTTGTTGGAAAATAATCTCACTATGTTTAGCTAGATTATTTTAGTAGATCTGCGAAATTGTTCCCGAATTGACATTTCACTACAAATTTATATTTGGAGAAGCAGAATTGCATGTCCTATTTATTTATTTATTCATCAGCCATGCTACTCTACATATCCAAGGATGTAAGTCTATAAATGTGTAGGAAGGAAGTATGTAAAATGATTTTTACCGATTCCGTATTCTTCAAGAAAACCCCGTTTTATTTGAAATACATACTTTTCCCATTGGCCGATATATCAAATTAATCTAAATAATTCTCCCAACCCACCCATACAAATTAGTTAGTTTATCTACACTGTATTTGAGATTGATCGGTTTAACTTTGCTGCATTTTTTTTTTTGTCCTCAAATGAAATACGTGTAATAACTTTCAGGCATTTGTTCTATACATGAACAAGTTATTTAATATTTATTTTTAAATGGCTACCATTTATTAGAAAGAATCTTTATTATCTTGTGAAATTAGATTAATACTGATTAAATTATCCATTATTTTTTATGAATTTTTGGTTTAATTAAAATTAAACGAGTTGTACAAAAAGTCATGTTATTTTTTTTTATTTGATGTAATTATTGGAAAGACATATAATCCTATTTTAGGGGATTGCCTTAGAGTTGACTTATTCACTATATTTTTAGACATGCAATAGAGTGCATATATAGTATTTTATGAAAGTGGCTTCTATTTAATGTGATGCAGAAACATATACATTCATACTTCAAGTTCGATTAGAATTTTTAATCCTTACAATATTTTAATGAACCAATCGTCCAGATTCGATTTCAATTGTTTCATCCGTATATAATTTTAATGTACCAATAATAATAATTCTATTGCGTTTTCTAAAAATCGCCCTAATCATCTCAAATAGCATATCAACAAAAATATTTGTTACGGATATCTTATGGAATGTATTTGAAAAACTCGTTTTGAAAGATGGACGGATTTCAGCCTTCAAGAATTTAATGTTCACCAGACCGGATATAATGTATTTAATGAGCATCCGAATAGATAAATTGCACTGCAGGTGGAAGAGTGTGCTCTAAGAGGGATTTAGTGGATTCGGTGGATTTAATACGTAACCATCCGGATTTAATGTGCACTACAAACGAAAATGTTTTCTAGGTATACGTATTTCTTCAGTGGATTGCATGTTGCGTGGGAGAATATTAGTAGGCACCCATTCACCGTAAAGTTTAAGAATTCAAAGAAAGGTGATTATATAAATTTTATATGACAAAAGACCTGACATTGAGAATCGCAGAACTTATTCGTTTGAGAAATATGTAGAAATTTACAAATAGATTGAACAAAAAAAAAGGTAAAAAGTAGCTAAAACAATGTACTTTCTTTTAAACTAAATCACTCACTGATGAATAATAAGATGTTATCAACTTAATATATTCCAAATCAAAGTGCGATATGCATAAAATAAAAATGACTTCGTGCATTTATAATATTCTTAATCCTTTGATTATAATATAAAATCAAAATCTACATAAACCATTTTATTAGATGAATGGATATGAAATTGTAGGAAGAAAGGGAATTTAGCAAGTATCTGAATAAAAGCTGTACTAAAATCTAATTTAAATACTTATAAATAAATGTTGCACATAAAATTGTAATAATATTAGTAACTTAAATATACCAAAAACATCATCCAAAAATATTCATGAGGTTAACTACTGTATCTTTTAAATACTTTGATCGTCCTACAAAATTTTGCTGTGTGCCAAATTTTAGACTGATCTCTACATGATCAGAGTTAACTCTGTAGGTAATGTAACCTCCGAAAAGTTAATTCGGTGCACTGGCCACAAAACTCTTAATATATATATATATATTTCTACCACAACCCATGTAAAAGTAAATTTACTCACCAAACAGAGAGTTAAGTCCGATCTTCGAGACGTATATGACATTAGGGCCAAAAGGTATAAAACTCAAATTTTTGCTGACATATGGATACATGATCTTAAGGGAAATGAGACCAAGAAGAAAAAAAATCAAACACTTGTCAGAAAATCTGAAATTATCAATTCTTTCAAAGGAATAGAACAAGAAAAATTTCGTCCAAGTCATGTGGCTGTTAATAATAATCAATCTCTTGAGATTGTTTTCTGTTCCACATCCCAAGCTCCAAAGTTGAATATTATCACTCCCGCTTCTCAAACGCCATTCATTAACAGACTCGTATGAAATATCCCATTCATTATGGCCAGGAACGTAAAATGTTCTTTAGAAGTTTTCCATCAGGTAAAATATCCCATTCCCTTGAGAAGAAGCTAAGTATTCAATTGTTTACGCTTAACTTTGTCACCGAAATTAATGTTAGTCGTTTAATCGGCTGGTACGGTTCAAATTCTCAAGTTTAGAATTTTATATGAATTATAATTAGATAATTATGGGTGTTAGCCAGAGAGTTACTACTTTTATCTCTAAAATTCTATCTGGTCCCATCAGAATATCTCCCCAATCAGAGCTTTGTAATTGGATTGACGATAAACAGAGTAACAGAAATGAGGATACTATTTAATCATTTCGGAAGCGATGGAGCAAAATAGAATAACAATGAATGATGAACAACTATGAACAATGAAGCATGAAATATTAAAGTATCATATCGAATGCAGAATGCATTTAGAATTGCAGATGACAAGCGAAATATGATTTACTCCATGAAATTGATTTTATATTTAAAACACGCAATATTTTGCTTTTATTTAAAATTTTCATAATTTTTTTAAAAAGTAGAATTATAATAAAATCAATCGAACTTATTCCTTAAATATCTTAGCAGTATTCAAGGATATATACCGACATTTTGTATTAACCTTTTACTTTCATTGCTGAACGTCTCAAAATGGACATCACATAGGTGTCCTCACAGAGGGACACCACCCGCTTAGAAACATTTCTCATTCCTGGGCACATTCAGCTTAATTTCGTACCGAAAATTAATCATTGTGTAAATCATAATATATCACTTTATGTGTGAGGCATATAAATACGGTTACCTACTTTGATCAATTTTATTTAGAGTAATGAGACATTTTCATTTGTTTAAATATTTTTCATTTGACATTTTAAATGTTAGTAAGTTCTCTAATTTAAATGTAATATATATTTATTTTTTAATATCAGTGTGTTTATTTTAATTTATTTCAAATTTGTATTAAATTGGAATGTTTTTTATTTTTCTTTATTTACATATTTCATCTATTTTTTGTACAAAAAATATTCAAAATTTCATATTTTAAATAATCAAATTTCTTAGAATATAAATAAAAAATAAATATGAATCTGAAATATTCACAAATATTGCCACTGGCATAAGAAATTTATCTTATTCGTCTGTGAAGAGTATGAATCGGTTGAACCAGAAGAACGGCTTTCCCAATGAGGACTTTCCTTTCTCCTTGGAAGAAAGTGCAGTTATACCTTTTTGTAGCAAAATCTATTTGTAGGCAACAACTAATATCATTCAATGTGCTTTTCATTCTATTTCAAAAATTTTAATAATACACGTTGAAAATTTTAATTATTAAATTATCTAATCATTAGTAATTATCTAATGGAATGATTCTTTAATGATTTCATTAGTATATGTCTTTATACATTTTCCTCTTTTTACTTTTCTCTCACCTGAAGGGAAAACTACAATTGGAATTTCCTGAAGGGAAACTACCTCTTTGGAGTTTCTTGCTTTTTGTTTTAAGGTTTTTCTTTCTAGAAATGTAATATTCAATCATTAATCTTTTTTTCATTTTTAACAAGTTTCACATGTCGGTTTAAATTTAACTTCGAATATTAGTATTTTCTACAAGATGGATTATTTTACAAAAACAACATGATACATCAAAATTTAACATGTTTGTAAAAAAAATCGATAAGGAGGCTGCACAGAATATACCATTCAATTATAGCTATAAAATTAAGCAATTTGGTTTTTGTAGGATAGTTTATTCTCATTATGATAGAATACTTTAAAAAAAATAACTGAAATTTTGAAATTTTATCTATGTGAATTCGGAATTAATAATTCATTCATATTATCACATATGAATTATTTTTATGCAATTTCAAAGTTTTAAACATAAAACTTTTTATTTATATTAATTTCATTACCTACAAATTTTTCATTAATGAAAAAATAAATATATTTTTAGTATATTTTTCAAAGGTTCTTTATATTGTATCATTTACTGCGTTTATACAAACTCACATTGAAATTGTATTAAATAATTATTTTCTGCATATTATTGTTGATTTAATCAACATACAGAAACATATCTTATGAGGCGGTGGTTCAAGAATATTCTTTAAATTTTATAGCCTATGAATGCTATGAATAGTTAAAAAACGTAAATAACTTCATTTTCATACATCCACTTTCATCTTATATCTCTTTATTCTTATAAAATCGGAGAAAAAATGATAACATTTTCTACCATATTTTTCCGGAAAAAGTAGAATTTATTTTCAATTTAATTTAATTTTTAAATGTTATCTGTTAAAAGTTTTTATTGCTTTGACTTTGAGGTAGAAATATATTTAAAAAAAACAAGTATAAAACAGTCAGATTTTATGGAATGAATTGTATATAAAATCATGATGGGATACATGAAGAAAATTTCAGAAGGAATATTAAATTGTAAAAAAATATTTGAATTGAATTGTCTTTTCCAGATTAATGAATTTCTTCAAAATTCCAATTTCATTCGATATTAAGGAAAGAAAATAACTTAGATTGAATGGAAATGAGAAACCCTTTCTATTAAATGTTCCATATTTTAAAATTTTCATTATATTTTAAGATATAAAATATTTCAATAGAAACTAGACAACTAAACGATAGCAGTGTAAATAAGTACAAATAATTTCATAGAAATTATTAAATTTATTAAAAATTAATGCATGAAAAACAGAAAGGATTCTGCTACAAGCTTTTTCGCAGAGCTAAATAATATTTGCGAAGTAAAATAAAAATTGTATTTTTAACTTTTTTCAAGGAAGTTGATAAGTCACGGGTTTTTAAAAAATGTGAACAGTCAAAATATTCTAGAAAGAAATATATATGCTTAAAGATATAAAATCATTTGGATGTCATTCGCCTCTGAGTGTTGGCAGTTCCATTTACCTGAATGACCGATCACCGCGAATAGTAATACTTGTACAAATTTCAAATAAGCGCATTATCTGCTCATGCGACGACTTCATATATAGGGGGGCATGGCTTTTTATTGGTGATGGTTTTAAGCCCATTTCTGTACATTTGAAGAAAACGGGAAATATTTTTTTGATTTAGGTAACATCTTATCCTCATATTTCATATATTACCACGATGCAGATATATTGAAAAGATATAAAACATTATTATTATTGTGATAGATTTCTAAGGTGTACCTTTATATAGGAATGTTTTTTACATATATTGAAAAAATTCCGCTGCATTGCAAAACGTCTCTTTTTGCATTCTAAAATAAAATTTAAAAAATTAAAAGTTAATTTTCACATTATCAAAGCACATGTTAAAATTCAAAATTATTTTCTTGTAGTTAAGTTGAATTATTTTTAATTCAAAAATTATTTTTGTTAATTTTTTTTATCAATAAATTAGTAAAAAATAGTTTCTAAAGCAAGCAAGCAAGATTTCGAAAGTAGATACTTTTTTTTGCGTTGGTATAAGCAAAAGATAATTTCATTTTTGTTTTTCTACTTCTAATTTCATGAGTGTTGCAGCTAAAAGAAAAGTAAAACAAGTGGGGTAGAAATTTAGACTGAAGTGATTTCCACAAAGAAGTGTCACATGATTATGTTAAAGACGAAATATAAGATTAAAAAACATTTTTCTACCCCTAACTTCGAAGCAATTGCAAATATAGGAAAGTTTTCATAGCTAAAGTTTTCAGGTATCATAAGATAAGAATTCATCAAATTATCTTTAAACTCAAAAGAAAAACTTTCAACAAGGTCAAACATTTCCAATAACCAACAAGCATTTCCACTGGGTCAACCCACTCTGAGGTTCCAAGGCAATCTACGAATCGGCCGTTTCTAGATAACAGTATATATATTAATTAGTAGAATAAATTTAAATTATCCACTATTTAACTTTTACATAGGTTCACAAAGCTATATTATTTTAGCTCTTATAACCCTTTAAAGCAGAATCGTGTACAGGCGTACACGTGATAGTTTCAAAAAGTGAATGTAACATAACAGAAATCAAGATATGGAAAGGAAATGAAGTTTCGACAGTTATCAGAAACGATAGCACAAATGTTACATTTTCGAAGAGATGTATAATTAATTTCAAATACTTTATTTTGTTACCCAGAGCGTTAAATATATGCAGCAATGAAACATAGGACAAAATCCTGAGTTATTTTCTTTGCTGGTGATGAATTTAGTCTGCACAATATTGTACCACTTTTAAATATCTTTTTTAATTGCTAACGGCAAATACGAAATAAAGTTATCGATCCGAAATCCTAAGATGGATTCCGTGTTTGAACTGTTTCCAAAAAAGATGAATCTACTGAAAAAAATTTCCGAGTTTTTCTGAAAAGATCTAAACATCTCGAAATCAGTTTATCGAGCCTTTCGAAAAAAAATCATCTTGTACGGTGAATGAGCTTGCACTACAATTTCATAAGCATTTAAAAGAATTTAGAGCTTTTTGAAAAAACCAGATAGATTTTTTTCTATACATTTATTAATTTGAATGTTTAATAAATGGATTTTAATCTTTCCATATTTTAATTTAACAAAGTTGAATTAATGAACATTTCTCATTTAAATAGGAAAAATATATTTCTTATCTATTGAATTTTATTTATTCTTCCGTTATCTGCTATAGTTTCAAGCACTGAAACAATGTTTTACATCTTCATGAAAACTTTTATTTATTTATTATTTTTCCTGCAAACCCAAACATTTTTTCGCCCAATAAGATTAACAATTTAATGCAATCTATTGAACATTTCGCCCTACTCTAAATATCACAATATTGGCGTGTAAGCCGAAAGAATGAGATAACAGAGAAAAAATACAAAAGAAAATTGTCTGCTTAAATGATGCTTGGAAAAATTCATCTTTAAAAAATTCAAATCAATTGATTTCACTAAATGTTAAAAAAATAATGAGCACCTAACAAATAAGAATAAAAAACATCAGGTGAATAATTTAGAAAAATAGCATAATGAAATTTAATTTTTAAGAATGTTTGCATAAATCATCTCGTATGTTTGCTTTCAGAAAAATAAATAAATAAAACGCAAGTAAATAAATCCCTTTATCAATTCAACAACACAACTCAATGCAAAATAAATACTTCCAAAAGCTCTTTTCTTCAAGACAGGAAGTATCATGTTATGAAAGAAAGTTCTTCAAGAGAGAAAAAAATAATGTGAAATTTATTAACTTTTGCACTCATGTTATTGACGAAAATTGAAGAGAAAGATTACAATACCATTGCTTCAATACCTTAAAATACTTTACAATAACTTATAACAATATCTTAGACGTATCTTTTTTCTAGATGATTTTATGTTATCTGACGTAGTATTAAATTACGTTAATGCCAAATTCATAGTAGTGAAGTGTGAAATGAAACATTCTTACCATAATATATAATGAGTTATCATAGACCTTCCCTAGATGCACAGGTTAGATGAATGATTGACGACCGGCAGCAGATGAAGGGAATTCAGGCTAGGACCCTAAGAACAATCACCAGCCATATACTTCTTTCCATAGGAAATAACTTCCGTTACAGAGTAACTCGATCCATAGCATTTAAATAAGCATTAGGGAATCGAGAATCCTCTTATTTCTAAGAGAAGCTTAACATTTACACACTCATGATGTCTTCTATGAGATTAGGTTTATTACACACTTATACACACATAATGGATTCATATTATATAAAATGCGAAAAAAATTGCAGATGCGTGACCGAAAAGAAGATACTTTTGAAATTTTAACTTCGATTCAATTCATCCAGGTGGCAAAATTTTCAGAAAAAAAAAGAATCGATGAAAAAATGAAGTATGCTCACTTCAAAATAAAAGAGTAAAAGTGAGAATTTTTTGTATTTAGATGTTTTAATACAATATTTCGATAGGGATTTTGTTGCCATATATTGACTTAGGAAAGAGACTATTAGGTACATTTTATGAACTTACTAGGCGCCAGCGATTATTACCCTTTGGGTCATGGCTTTCGAAAACAAAGAAAATGGAAATTTCAGAGTGAGTATGGAAATAATTAAACAAAAAAGTAGGATTTGGATCAGGAAATAAGAGAAAAATTTAGAATAAAGTAATATGGGCTAATTTAAGATTAATGTCCTTTGTTCGAATGTAACTGGAATCAAAAAATATATATAAAACTACTTATAAGTATATATTTTATAAATTAACATTAAACATTTATCAACTACAAAACAAAAATAATAATATATTTATAAAAACTTTGAAAAATTAACTTGTTTGCAAATTTAAAGGCTATTATATTCCCATAAGATTACCTTTCATTAATTATAATCTTTACATATCGTTATATGTTATTTTAAAAACATTACACCTTTTACAGGAAATTACTGGGACGTTGTTGCCTGATTATAATTTCCTATATTGAGGAAATTGTATGTACTATTTCGAAACTTTAAAGTTCAAAATAGGCAAAACAGTTCAATAATCCTAAAAATAGTTAAATTGTGAGATATAATCTCAGATTAACAAGGAGATAATTTAATACTAAAACTTTTAGCATTTTGAATTTTATCCGAATCAATAATGAAAAAGATAAAAGAGAATTTCAAGAATCAATTAACGTCCCTCAGTTTCAATATTATTAAAACAATTCAGTAGATTTCTTTACGTAGTATATGATTCAAATCTCTTTTTAATCAGGACAAAGGCGACTTTCAAATTTTAGTTCCTATAAGGAATTTTGAGTAACATTGAATTCATTTTGTTGTTATTGTTGAGTTCCATTCTAAATTACAATCTTTTCTAAACTGAATCATTGCATTAATATCAGATACCAAATTCTCAATGAACCTAATTGCTCACTTATTACTATCGCATCTCTAATTAATTCCCAAATGCTTGTATTAAACAATGATTAATTTGAAGATAATTTCTTCTCCAAAATAACTTTCTCAGAAAATGCCTTGTTTATAATATTCAACCATGCAATTAATCAGTTTTTATTTATAACAATAGCAATTAATAATAACATGCAACTATCAATAATAACTGATTAATCACATTAACCGTAGATTATATGTAAATGGCTGATTTCCATCAGAATTTGGAAGAGCCCAAGAGTGAGAATTTAGCAATTGTACTTCTATCATCTCATTAGATTATTTACAAATGATTCGCCCACATCCAACATGACATGTTTTGGTTAATAGATTCTTTAATAATATTAAGCTCCAAATACAAACCTATGACATCGAACATCATCATCTTGAAATGTTTTATACTTTCTAAACATTCGTGAATATTTCTTTCATACTATATTCCAGTACTTTAAAATAATTATTAATTGTAATAAAGTCGTATTTTTGCAATTTTTTTATGTTCTTTTCTCTGAAAATGATTATATTGAATAAAGAATGATTTTCTTACATATTTCACATATTAGCTGAAACACTTTTTCATGCCATTTTCCAACTTCCATTTCAGAATTATTTGATTATTCAAATTGTGTTTTAAATACTTCTACTGATTTCGTATCAAACATTAAAACTCAATTTGTTTTTATATATCTTCTACTAGAATAAAATACCTTATACATTTATTAAAAAAAATCCTATAAATAAATATCGTTATGTAAAATATCTTATACATTGGAGGAAAAATTCATCTTTGAAAGAAAATGAATGCGATTGCTTACAAGTTTCTTTTTAAGTGTAAACACTTGGATATTCTTTTGATTGAAATTCCGCAAAATTTTTAAAATTTAATATTGATAATTGAACTTATTTTGTTTATTATTCTTTTTAATTTTTTCATTTTCATTTGAAAATAGAGATTTTATGTAGTAAAACTGAAAAATTGTTTCTTAAAATATCAATTTCATGAGATTGATTTTAAAATATCATGCTAATAAGGGATTGATTATTTAAAAAAAGAATTATATATGTTTAAAATTTACATTCCAGTAATACTGCGCAAGGATTTTGGAATTTTAAAAAGGAAACTCCTGAATGCTTACTTTTCTACTGACCACAGATTTCCCCTAAAAGGTCATTTCTCAACCGTTCGAAAACGAAGACCCGATAATTCTCAAATTGACTCAAATAAATTCATTTTCTATTTTATTTCTTTTCTTTATTCTACGATATTCCTTCATTTTATAAAAATGAAGAAGATTAATTGTTTTCTTTTGCAATTTTGGAGCAAAGCAGCTGGTGCGTGTTTGGATATTTTCATATTTCATCTAAAATTGTTATTTTGAATTCCCAGCAGAAATTCACTGGCAGTTATTTAATTTTTACAACCTTCATATTCTGATACATTTTTCCCAGCGAATAATAATATATGACAAAAATACTAATTTTCAGCTTCCAAGAATTGATTTCGTTGTATTTCATCCTTTGATAATATATAATTAAATTATTTTTTTTTTCGTTTAGTCACGGAAATTTAAAAATAAAAATAAAGCGCAATCTTAGAACAAATAAAAGATCAAAGAAGACATCTTCGTATATTATTTTCAATTTCCTAACTTCTTTCAGACTTTTTATAATGCATTTTTGTAGTGAATACCTAAAAGAAACAATAGATAATAAATTATTTTTGTCGCTAAACTCTAACAAATCTAATAATCCTAGGAAAAATGTTACGAGGCTTATATCACTACACGTATAAAACATACTATTTTATAAAAATTTCAGTTTAGTCATGAAATATATATCTTCGTTAATAACAAAAACATATTTTTTTAACCAAATCTTGAAATTTTCAACAGAGAAAATCATAATCCTTGATTATCCTAAACGCAAAATAAAACTAACCAATAAAACAAAAACAAATTAACATAATTTCCTAAAAGTTTTTATTTAATAACTAATAATTTAAATTTTCATACAATTAGATATTTGAGATAATATTATAAAATTGTAATACAAAAAAAAAACATAAATATCAGAAGTGTTTCCACTGCAAAACAAAATGATAAGTGGAATATGTTGCAAATACTTTTAATTTTATGTTTATATTGTGTCAAAAAGAAATCAAAACTGGGATATTTGTCATATTCTAAAGAACAATTCATTTTTTTCTTAAAAAGTATGCACAAAAAAAAGATAACTGTGCCATTGAATATTATATTAAATATATTCAAAATATTATGTTGCTTAAAACATTTTCTTTTCGTTTAAAATAATAAACAGCACAGTAACTTTAATGAAATAAAAAAATATGACATAATTATTTAAGAAAGAAGTGTAAAAGATGATTTAAAAATAGCAAAATGTGTTTAATCTCTCCATTTGTCCTCTTTTTTTAATAGATGTTTCGTGAAATCTTATGTTTACCTTATTTTTTGTGTTTCTTTAGAGAGAGGTTAATGAACGTCTGATCTTTTCACACGAAAGACACTCTTTTCTTTCCTCCATAACCATTATTTATATCCATGTGGGGGAAAAGGCTTTTATGTAGTTAAAATATAGGTCAGGCATATTAATACATCGATTTAATAATTGAAACTAAATGTCTGTCCTATATTTTTATATATATAACGGTAAATAAAAAAATATTCAAATTTTAAGATCCTATAAAAAAGTAAGAAATAAAGAAAATTGTAAAAACAATATCATGTCATTAAAAATTCTGGTTTCTTAGTATTAGAGAGCTATTAAGTGTCTACACAAAAAGCTCTACAAACATACAGCAAATTATGAATTAGGTGATTTGCAGACATGAAAATAGTAAAGTGAGTTTATCCTATTTAATGCCCATTAATTTGGCTTTTACATCACACCATTTTGTAATAATGCTTAATTATGCAAATATCAATAAAACATTTCATGTGCATGCATTTTACTATGGCTTAAAATTCATAAAAGAAGAAAAAATATTTGAATAAAGTTGATCTTTGCTAACTCAAAGTAAAAACTAATTGCTACCATATAAATAATTCGATTTATACAATAGTACATCATTTAAGACACTTAATTCCAAAAAGAAATGCAGGTTCAAATGTTGATTTTCAAACTATTAATTTTCCATAAATCCTTTGCATAGCAATTAGAAGATAGAAATTATAAATGAGTAGCAATTAATATTTCTGAATAAAAATAATTATTTCTATTATTTTAATAATCTAAAAATATTTTTTACTAGATAAGAAAATATTCTTTTCGATATACTGTATGTAGACCATTGAATACAAGTGCTGAATAAAACTTCAAAATAAAATACTCATCTAATTCATTAATAATATTTTTTTTAAAGTGATATATTTTATCGCCAGTCTTGATTGGATGAATACAAAAATGTTTGCTCAAATTAAGGATATTTTATAATTTTTACATAAATTAGTGGTAATATAAATTTGATTCCGAGATGTTACTGCGTCTATTATATGAAAATACATAAAACCAAGGGGAAAAGTTAAATTTAGATTTACCGATTAATTTGAATTAAAAGCATTCGAATCATCTAACTATAGGCGTGTATCAAAGCTAAAAACATCGTATTACGTTTCTAATTATGCGATCTTTGTCAAAACCCATTCTTATATTTTCTGTGATCATTAATAAGAAATATTTGCATATGGATTTTTTTTTCACTTTTTTCTGGTCATTTGCCAATATTAATAATTATTTTCAGCTTTATTTAATTTTGTACAACAGTTAAAGAGACATTAATGCATTTCAATTACCTTTTCCTTTACATTCTATTTATGGGTCATAAAGAAGAATTATATACTATTGGCAAACTTCTTCAAACTTGTATTCCCTAAAGATTCTACCTCATTTTACTTGGAGACTAAACATTGTGATGACAGAAAAGAAACATTAATGGTAATAAAATAAATTGATCTTTCGACCTTATTGTTGCATTTTACTATATTATTCGTTGATACATAATTTATTTACTCGTTTCGTAATTATCAAATCCTTTTATATTTCCATTAAAAGATGAAAGTAAATATGGCATAGCTTAAACATTAATGAATTCTCAAATATCTTTTACCAGTTTATTACCCTTGCTTTTTTAAAGTAAAACATGTTGAATAACGGTACGTAATGTGCTGCTTTCATATGTATGTAGTGAATGAATATTATCAATAAGAACTTGACTAAATATTTCATGCACTTTAAAAGAATACTAGATTTTAGCGTTTCAATTATGTTGTGTTATATCAGAAATAAAAACAGTCAGTGAGTCTAAACAAACGATTTGACATTAAAATTAACGAACTTTAATTACTTTAAGTAAAAAGTCAGGTTAATGGCTGGAAATATTGATTTACGGAAATCCAAAAGCGCTTTTACACACTGAAATGTATCTTACTGTGGTAATAAAACTGATATTAAGCCATATTTATCGTTACATTCAGATATGGATCATTAAGATTGGCCGTTTATACACATAGAAAAACCTTTATGGTCTTCGGTACAGTGGGCGTGAACGATTATTGGATCCAGATTTCCCTTTGGATTTCCCAAGTATTTCGGTAGTCTTTTAAAAGAAAAAGAAATGGAATTTGTTAGTGTGACAAAAACAGACACAAATAATAATAAATTTGTTTATTTTTCTGTGATAAATGATCGTAATTTATTTAAGGACAGATAAGAAGGATTTAAAATTTTTGATTCAATTTCTTTTAATTTACTAATAAAGAATATTCTAAAAGGCCTTTTTGATTTGAGCCTTAAGTTTATTACTTGCTAGCCGCATTCGGCAACCGACTGGATTGCCAGCAATATTATTTGTGTTGTTTTCAATTATTTTTTTACAAAAAGTTAGTGATTCTCCTAAGAAAATAATTTTAAACATTAAATTGGGACATACATCAAAGTTGTGTTATTTTTATAGTCTTGTGTTCTCATTAATTGTTATATGAATCATCATATGACATGACCTCACATTTCCATTAAAAATGCAGTTTTCATGAAGAGCTATATTCTGACTTTCACAGTACTGTAATTTCACTTTCGAATTTCTCATGAAATCTGTATAGAGAGTCAACAGAATTCCTATTTCTTAGTTTAGAGTATTGGGAGATAACCACATGATAAAATATTTGATGCAACAATGAAAATAGTTTCAGTTTCAGGATAGAAAAAGTGACCTATTGTTAATTACTAAGTAAAATAAATAATAATAATAAACCTGCCAAACATTTTGATATTATTAAAATGACTTTTTAAAAATTTTTAATATGTGAAATTTATTATGTTCAATAATAAGTTATCCTTGAATTTATTCTTATCATATATGGTAAATCCTTCATCGTCTCACAAATATTTTTAAAACATGGTATTTACGCTGATAAAACTTTCATATAAAAATTTGCTAGCAACTATTAAACATCTTAAAAATAATTCAAATAAAAGCGTTTTTTTTTTCTCTCAGCTTTTGTTGAAATAAATTAAAGAGCGGTTATATGTAGATTTTCAAATTAACAAGAGATGCAAATTTTCCTTAAAATAAAATACAAAGACAATATTAAATATGAAAATTTAAATCGATATGACTAAATTTAGAAATTTGATTTAGCTTATCAAAATATTGTTAAATGCGAACCCGTTATATTAACGAATTAAACTGAGTTGTTCTTTACAAATGTGTAGTATAAAGATTGGTTTTGTTGGATATGCAGAAAAACTGGTCGATAACTGAAATGGAATCTTTCTCAGCCTAAGTATGGGAGCACTGAGATTCGTTGTAATATCATATTTATGTTTTTGAGCTTAATTTTGGTTTTGCTATTGGCTGGCTGGTTGTGAGGAAAGCAACATTTATTAATTATGTGTTTTATGCACTTTTAAAGGGCTTTATATTTTAATTATCTAGAGTCTAATTTACACTAAATGAAACTCACGATATGCCAAAAGTTTTAGAGATAAGATATCCAATTCCATCGTTTCCAGCTCACAAAAGACAATAATTATATTAGAAAATTATGAATTCTTTTTTTAATATATTAAAGAAGAAAATAAATAAAATAGAAACGTAATATGTCAATACAAATATAGTATGGGATATCTTATTTTATGTTTTAGATGATATATGAAATATTTTTATTACTGTTTAAAGACAGACAATGCAATCTAATGAAGCATATCAAACAAGACTTGGACATAATCTCTGAACATCAAAATATATTTGTTGATTGATAATACTATCTATAAGGAATGTGATTTTACGATTCTAATGTCTTGGCAAGCTTTTACATTAATTGGCTTAGCATTTATCAATCAGGGCTAAAATTCTTTTATCTAATATTACTTGTAGCTTTCGTCTTATTAAATCTAAAGAAGCGTTTGAATGTATAAAAAATCTTAAATCGAATATTTTCATTTGGTTTATATTGATTGTTTTGACTTTTACTAGATTTAATATGTGTTTGTAAAAATGGAATTTGGTAGCCGAATATTCATTCACTATTTTATGCACTAATATTCTGAAATCTTTGCAGTTCTATATCCCTCATCGTAATAAAACATTGCCATAGTTTTAAAATTTAACAATTTTTGGATTTCTATTTATTTCTAGCTTATGCATGCTGTATCATCTGAGACAGAGAAAATTTGACACAACATTTTATAATAATTGGTGACGAATTATGATGATGGAAAATGTTAAAAAAAATTAGCTTTGGAATAAAAGACAATTTTTTAAAAGGCATGCCTTATTTAGCGCACTTAAAAGTGGAAAAATCTTTTATAAAATAAAATAAAATATTGTAGAAATTATAAGAAATGCAATAAGGAAATAAAATGAAATGAACTCAAAAGGAGGCAAAGTTTTCTGACTATTAAAATATATTTTGAATACGACTATTTTTTCAGATTTCATATATTCATGAATTTTTATATGGCATCTGAAATCTTGTTACTATTTCTTCTTCAGGTTATCCCATGAACTAAATAATATTTTTAAAAAACTACATTTCTGAATATATAATTGTGCTAATTTTAAGGAATTCTGAAAATTGTGTTATTCAAAATCAAATCCGATAATTTCACCAAACTATATCTACTTTGAATGAATTATTAAATAAGAAAAAACATGGAAGTGTGCGTCCATTTTTGAACTAGCACTTTGGAATATTACGTATTTTCTTCAACTGATTTATTTAAAAATTTGAAACTGATTTTCATTTTGTTTTGTTTTAAAATCATTTACTGAAATTCATGTATGAGTCTTGCGACAATACGCATGCGTTTACGAGAGCGTGAATAGATATACCAACAGGTAGTCAACTTTATGATGAATTTTTCCAATGATCGACAAAATTTGCTATTTATATTATTACATTATATACTTAATTCCATCTATTAAACTCCTTGTCGCTTTGGATTTTCAATTAATTATAAGACTAAAACTCTTCCCATTTAAAAAAATTTCTTTCGAATCTTAAAAAGAAACATTTTATATGCGAACCGTACACAAAACCGTACACCAATTTTCATTCATCTACCTTTACTTGAAAATTAGACAAATTTCCTTCACCCAGTTTTTTTTTTAAATTTTATTATCGTATTCTGACACATTCGGTAAATATAATGCCTAAATATAATGGTAAATATAATGGTTCAACATATACAGTAAGGTATAAAACCTGGAGAAGTATGAAAAGAAACTATATGAGACATTTGATTACACGTTTTAATTTTTAGCCCTAAGAACTAAAGAATATAATATAGATCTTACATTATTTTCAACCTTCAACCTAATCATATAAATAGTAAAATGATTTTTTTTAGTTTTTAATAAATATAGCAGGCAATTAAATAAATGAATAAGCAGCAATGCTATATGAAAGTAATAGTACTTGTGATAAGATAATTATTGCATGTGCCTTTATAAAAAAGAATCCAAAAAACAGTCATATATGTTTGGTCAATTGGAAGTGTTTAAAAAAGACTCACGATACTGTGTAGATATGCGCTACACAACTTTTGAAATAATTTGACACGTAACTTTGTTGTGGCCTTTCCTCTGATATTCGACCTGGAATCAGAATCTAATAATAAGATAAAAGCATAGAATGCGACATATAGTGTTATTGTAAGAGAAATCATGAGTAAACTATTCCCATTTGTTGATTTATATATCGTTTGAATAGTTATGCTTACACATAAGCTAATTTATACATAATATTCAACACAAATTTCTCTATCACAAATTAGTCATAGCTAATATGTTAATTTAGAATTAACTATGTGAATTATATTAATTTTAAAATGTTTACATGCTTTTTTATTTGTAATTACTTTTCAAAATCATTGCTAAATTAGTTAAATGCTATTATCTCCAAATGCATTATTTCTTTCACTAAATTGCCTAATAAATTATCGCTATCTAATAAGTAATCTTATAAATATTTTAATAAATAATCTCATAAAATTTCTTTACTTTTCAGATATTTTACACCCTTTTTGTCACATTTGGAACTTTCCACCTTACTCCTGAGATTGAAAATAAAGGTGAGTATTAATTAACTGTGCATGTGTTAGTGGAAAATAGATATCGAAGTAGAAATATAATTCTTCCTGAAATCAAAGTTATGAAAATATCGTTTAACCTTATGCGATATAAAAAATAATTTTAAAAAAGTAAAAAGTGAGTTAAACTATATTCCAGAAAGTAAGTCATTCTAAAATTAAATTTAAAAAAAAAACTTAATTGTGATCATTTGTAGTTTTATGTTTTTTAGAGGAGGAAATTATTTTTTTTTGTTTGTTAAATAGTTTAGGGATGTTGCAACTTATTGGTCGAATTCCAATAATATTTGAATAATTCGTGAAATAGGATGGGATGAAAATTGCACTTTTTTAAAGTTTTTAAATGACTCGAAAATTACATATTTATGGGTTACACAACAATAAATTACTTTAAGAATAGGCGTTGAAGCTTCAGTTCAGGCTACGTTTTGGTTTCTTTAAACGCACAAATGCAACACTAGCAAATTGTATGCTCATACGTAAAGAAATATTTTTTGGAAAAAGAAATTTTAACGTTATAAAAATATACACAGCATTTTACCAGTTCTAATTATCTAAATTTTTGCATACTTTTTATGCTTTTCATTATCTTTAATTTTTTTCTTATACCTATTTTCTTATATCTTATATACCCATATCAGAAACTAAAGAATTTTTTTTCCTTTTTTTTAACCATTATACATGAATTGAATCAAATTTGTTTGATGTTAAAGCGTACAATATGCTATAACTTATTCATGGTCATTTGGTAGAAAAAAAATGAAAATGCCTATTACATGTCATGCATTTGAAGAAAGTAAGTGTGAAAAATACAAATGAACCAACAACTTAGAGAAATTTATATTGTTTAGCAACATGGATGGCCTTCATTGACAATCTAGTCTAATTGTAGAGCAAAATAAAACAGTTGCCAATGGCACTTGTAATATCATTGACTTGTGCAAATATCCACATGTATGAAAAAGTGGAATAAGTTTATCGTGAGCTTCTACTGAACCCCAATTCAAATTGAAGTTAATGCTTGTTACTTTAGAAAAGGATTTATTAGATATAATTGACATGAATATAGTTACAACCTTCTAAGCTAAGAGTATTCTGAATGCTTGAAAGCTAATAATATTGACATTAATGAATTGGATTATTTAAAATAACATATCATTGACTTATTCATGAAAGAAAATACAGCATAGTGAAGAACGAAAGCAAAGTTTTCAAAAAGACGAACCATTCCACAATCTTTAAGATAAAAAAAAAATGATGCAGTCAGTAGCAAAAAAGAATATATAAGATAATTTCATCTTCCAAGCAAAAATTGGAAATACCTTATACCGAAGATTAAGGAAAGAGAAATACACATGATTATTCATGATGATATTGAGCGGTACTTCAATAAGTATCCACTTGGAAATGGAACCGATGGTAAAACAGCTAAGAGTATTCTGAATGCTTGAAAGCTAATAATATTGATATTAATGAATTGGATTGTTTAAAATAACGTATCATTGAATAATGAAAAACGGTTTATCCACAACTTTATAAACGCATTAGAATGGTTCATTTGCTTACTTCATTTCTTCCATCAATTTTAAACCAGATCTCATATATTTATCAGAGATTATGGGATCAGTGCCTTTCTACAGAAAACTCTCAATGAATTGTGAATAATTATCAGTTAAAAATTCTAAATGATGCAAATAAAGTTAATATCAGTCTATGCCAGCATCACCTCCTGAATTAGAGAAAAGTTTGACAAGTGGCCATCGATTTCCATCCATTTCAATTGCCGAATCTGATTCAAAACTATATTATGCAGGCATATGTTCTTGTCCGTAACCACAATAAGAGGTGCCAGTTAGTAAAATATTGTCCTAACTATCTCTTTTACCAAAGTAAGAGGCCTTTTTTACATGACATCATTGATCATCGATTAGGTGAATGATCGAATATACTCAGAGAATATATTGTTGGTTATGATAACTATATGAAAAGAAATGGGTGGCGTGGCCTTACCTGAGGATACTACTAATAAGAATTCAAAATCTGTGTTTGAAGGAATACACACATTTACCTTCCTGTCTAAATGTTAATGCTACTGACTACAGTAAACTGATAGCTTGAACAAATTACAAATTGATGTCCACTTCAGTAATGGAAAGCTACTCTTTCAATTTTCTTAGTTAAGGAAATGATCTGTGAAACAAGACATAAATCTGTTTTATTTTGGTTGGCAAAATAGTCAAATAATTTGCTAAAAAGGGATTTAAGGTAAAACATAGACGATTTACATTAATGGAACTTTTTTCTCAAGAATCAAAATGCTAAAATTTAAAGCAAGTTCTTCATTGAAACATTATAATACATCATACTATATTATTCGTAAGAAGAATTCTAATCACAACCATCTCATCTAAGTGAATTCTAGATTTTTGCATTAAAAAGTTTTAAAAGGAGACGAAGATCCATAGAATAATATTTGCATACTAAAATAAAACATATAAAATCATTAACGAATTATTTAGAAATAATTTAAGATATTAGAACTGTGTGATTTTTAATAATTAATAAAATTATATTTAATTTTTTGGCATCAAGTTTAGTATTTCATTGGACATATATAGTGAATCAAAGGAACTTTCTTACACCGCTACCAGTAATTTTTTTTAAAAAAATGACAATTTTGGTTTCTTTACTTATGTTTTATGGCTTGTAAGGTAATTAAATATTCATAATACGATAATTTAATATATGGTTAGCATTCAAATATATTACATACTAGCCGCCTATGGCGACCAGCCGGTTCGCCAATATTACCGCTCGCTACAATTTTCAATTAAATATTTTAAGTAATTTGTATCTTAAAAGATTCTCAAACAAAACATTTTTAATCTTCAAATTTTGATAGTCATACCAAACTTATACTGTTGTTTAGATCGTTTCTTTCAATTTACTACATATATTTTGCTAATACATTTTTGGTAATTTGCTAATTTGGTATACAAAATTATTCGTAGATTACTGCAGTTCTACCCATACAAAACTTAACATGTTCAAGAACTTCAACGTAATGATCCTGCTACAAAAAAAAAAATCTTTCGCTTTGAAATTCCTTGCAAGGATGGAAATGGACGAACAATAGCCATGGAAAATTTTGTGGACAGATGAGACCCATTTTTGTATAAATCACGATGTCTCATCCATAATTGCAGAATTTCTGTCAAACATATCCTTCATGATATCTATGGTATATTTTTCTTTGAAGAGCGGTCGACAGCTGGAATTATTCCATGCAGTATTAATGCAGCTCGCTACAGTCATTGACAGTTAGATTTTCCTTACAATTAAGACGTTTCGTGAACTGAATGTGACATTTTAGTCATCACGATTTTTGTGCAAAAGGAGACCCCATAACACATTAGTACATATGTCACACAGCTACTTAAGCAGCATTTCACTCATGAACGGATTATAGGCCGAAGTTTCTCCGCTTTTTGGCCACCCGGACATCAAATCTCAACCCTGGAACTTCTGGCAATGGGTTTCAAAAACACTGCTTTAGGTGATAATCTGAACAATTAGGGAATTCAAAGATGCGATACATCGATATCTGAGTAACATTCCTCCCGAAATGCTAAGAGCAAGTGTTAAGAATTCAGTTATGCGAGTTAATTTCCTTTCAGAAAATGTTTGAGCAAGCTTTTTAACATGTTTCAGAAAAGATTAAACACATTTTGAACGGATGTAATCATGTCCTATTTTGTTTAACAATACTGCAAACATCACCATTTACCCCTGGTAGTGCATGTTTCAACTTTCTTTGGCTGAAAATAAATTCTCATGACCTCATTTAAAGTGTTACCTAGTTTTATAGTATTTGATCTAATAGTTTTAATTTTATGACCATTTCAATGTGGAACTTTAATTGTAACCACTCTGTATAATGCTAATATCTAAACAACCCCTGAATGGAAAAATGAATTCATTTTAATTTTCTGATAGTATTTTGGGAAAATTTCAAAGAGTTGCTCTACTAAAATATGATCAAAGTTTAGGATATTAAATTAGATCAAGTTCGAAAACATATCACAAATTAATTATGTTCAGAAACATTCTCGCAGAATGCTCCTGGGAGAAATAATTTCCACAGAAAGAGAAGTAAACCTGGGAAAGAAAAGCAATTTTAATTCTGCCAAATATACCCTTTTAGAGAAATTAAATAAGATCAATTCGACAAGAAAAAAAACATGGCATTATATGTTATACAGAAAGCGATTTCCTTATAACTCTAACAAAAACAAATTAAGGAGAAAGGAGCAGTAGTAAAATTATACAGAGAAAAGAAATCTGATCAGTCTCTTTTGTTAAATTTAAATTTGCTTTTGAGTTAATTTTCCTTATAAAATATGATGCAATATTTGACTTATAATTTATTATACTTATGAAGAATACGGATTTCATTAAAAAGTTTCACAAATAATATTTGTTTTAATAGCAAATCGAAAATGTATTGTGTTGTGATAAACAAAAGTTGTTACAGTCAAAAAGATTGTGATTAAATCACTCCGAAATTAATGAAATGTGAGTGCAGTTTCAGTATATAAATTAACATTTATTTCATTTTATTAAAACAGTATTTAATACTAAGAATTTGGAAATACTAAGAACTTAATACTAAGAATTTTCGTTATGAATAGTCATCACTCAAAAATTTACTCTTCAATTCAAAAGAGATTACCTGATATATAATATTTTATGCATATTATGATATAAGATTTCTCATTAACGCAATGAAAATACTTTTACTTATACATATCGAAATTTGTTAAAAACTCTTAAATGGCACAAAAGTGAAAAATTGTATTATTTCATCATAGAAATTCTGTTAACTACATTTTAAAAATCAATTTATGGGGTTTTTCAGCATTTAATATTTTAAGATTATTAATTTAACCTATTATTCATTCAAGGAAAAAGTGAACTGTCTTCCTGAGATTGAAATAAAAAAAATGGATTGATTTGAAGATATAAACCAGCACCGCAACCTCAAATATATTTTATAAAAATTCAAATGTTGCAAAAAGAGTATTTATAATACAAATGATAATAATTATCATTCTTTAAATCTGTTTATTTACTCTTCCAATAAATTTTGCATAAATTGAAGATAATATTCAAAATGAAGACAATTATGTTTCATCTGCTCAGCCTCCAATTTCGTTTATCGGGAGAGTTATAAACTTCAAACAAATAATAAAAAATGTTCTCATTTTTTAAAGAAAATGTCTAAGATTTATTTTGCATTTTATATGGAAAAAATGGATATGTCAGCAAGGATTTCATCCTGGATTTCAAATAATGGGCAAATGATGACGAAATTATATTAATAGGGTCTATAAATAATAAATTCTCATTTGATAGGAAATGAGAATTATTTTCATGATGACACACACACAGAGACATATATATATATGTAAGTGTGTGTGTGTAGTGATATTTAAAAAATTAATTTTATCCTAATTACTTTCCAAAGTTTTATCTTAATTTAGCCCTTATTAACTTCATTCTAAAATGTTTTCTTATTTCCTGATTCAATTCCACTTTTTTTTATGTAGTTAATGCAACAGAAGGTCTGTGAAATTGTTGATATCGACATGTTCCCATACTCGGAGTGTAGGGATAAAAAAATGTATCAATATAACACATTCTTTTAAAATATCTCTATAATTCCCTTACCTAAATAGACACGTGTAAAGAAATCCCTATCAAAATCTCGCAGTATATAATCATGGGGATAAATATTTCATTAGTTCGTCTCTCTTTCCGGACGTGTCATTCTATGTTGATGTGCCTCGTCGTTTCTGCATGCACATTAATTATATCTCCCGGTATGCGATTATAAGTGGTTGAAAGAAAGATTCAATATCAAAAATTTTGGGAAATTCTTGAAGTAAATTCCAGGATGTTTTCAAATGTCTAATTTTTAGGAATCTATATTGAAATGTCTATGATTGTTAGAGATATACCATTGACAGAAACAATTCTTTTCAATAGAAAATGCATATCAGTGAGCGGGAGTAGACAGAATGAAGGATATAATAGATAACTTTATGCATTGTTGAATCGAACAAAGCCATTTCTCTTGTGGTTTTCAACAACAGAATCGTTTCTTCAGAAATTTTCAGGAATAGAATTTGGAAGAGCGTTTTTTTGCACGCTGAATTTTGGGAAAACATTGTTATTGCAAAATGTCAGCGATAAAGAATAACATCTTCACACAAACAACAAACTACCATGGAAGCATAAAATATCTATTCGAAGCTTAGAGTCAAAGTGTTTAAGTAAATGAATGGACATTTCAAAGTATGAGGGTGATATAAATAATCTAGGTGAACTGATATTGTAATGATATATCAGATAGGAGTAGGCTTCATCTTTAAAGATTCTACCGAACAGAACCGGATTGTTTGGTTTTGTTTTTCAACAGAATTCTTTAATGTAGAATGTATGTATGTGTGTGTGTGTGTTTAATTTCACAATGTTTGTAGGAGTATACAATATTTATTGTTGTTCAATTATTTGCGCAGATATAGAAATTGTCTCCAGATTTTTTCTAGAACATGCAAAACATATTAATCCACGTAAAAAATAACCTGTGTCTAAATTAAAGCAACACAAATCTAAATAATATTTGCCCTGAACCTTGTTGGTGGTAATCACGAATTGGGAATTGAAATCCCTTTGGAATCATAAGAATGCGGTAAGCTTTAACTTTGAAAGATTCTGTCTAGATTATTCAACATTATTCATTTTTCTTCTTTCCATTTTGGTTGATTTATATTTCACAACATGAGAATTAGAAATTTGGTTCCAATTGCAATATGTGCAATTGCATCTCTGGCAGATATAATTAACTCAAAATTTATTATCCATTTAAACTGCTTCCACAAAAGTGTCGATGCGTCTGTTTCTTTTCGAATGTTAGACGGCATAATATTGTTTAATTCGTAGATGTCTCTGTTCTTTCTGCAAGAATCGTTCTCTCTGTCAGGCAGTCGGGCTCCTTATAATTAATCTGAATATTTGTAAATACGTTTTCAGTGAATTTCAATTCTTTGACGTCAATATTGTTCTGTCTTCCAGCTTCAATTCTTTTGACGTCACTAAATTACAGAAAATATGAGGCAATAAAAGTATTCTTGCTGTCAGAACAAATGACATTATTTCTTTCTGAATTTCTAGCAATTGTGATCAGAATTTCTGAAGTTATTAATCATTTTGCAATTGGAAACAAATATATGTGGTTGATTTCAAAGATTCTTTGTGTCACGATTCTATGTATTCTATTCAGGCATGCAATTATTTCGCCTACTGATTTCTATTGAGGAATAACAAGTAATATTTGCCTGAAATCTTCTTCTGCAAGCAATATTAATGCATTTGAAAATGGTCTGAGGTTTCCATGGAAATCCTGCGGTGATGAATCAAGAGCATCAAGCGATTTCTTGTCCGCCACTGTGCATTCAAAATACAAAAAAATAATTTTGCATTTGAGCAAAATTTTCTTATGCCGGATTCTTTGGAAATAGTGTACGTGAGAATTCCAAAGAATTGCATGTTAAATTGCAATTTCAAAACAGAATGAGCAGTTCTTCCACCTGGTAGCTAGGTCGCAGCTAAGACAATTCAACAGTTAAGTCAATATAATTTTGTTAATAAAATGTAGACAGAATAAATCTAATTGGGAACATTTTACAATTTCCTTCTGTCATATCTAAGAACAAGATTTCTCTTATTCTTTTATTGGCAAGTTTGTATCAGTTCATCATAAATGCCTATTTGGTCAAGCATTAATTTAGAAATATCTGATTGTACATAAGATAAAATATCTCCCATGTTTAATTTTTTGCATGATGCAATTGTTCATTGAATGAAGCAGAGGCAGATCGATTAGGAGATTAGTTTCACAATTGATTGAGGAATTTGTTTGTGTTTTCTAAGCACAAATATTTAGTAATTATCAATGCTCTGTTGTAGATTTCTACTATGAGATCCATATTCATATTTAAATTTTCCTTGTGTACTACTCAGAATATATTTTCAGCTATCCGTGATTTCTATTTTTTCCATAACTCTGTTGGAAATGAAAGAGAGCAAGCGGTCAATATGATTGTAAACAATTCAGGGAATTTGATTTGGATGTGACATGTTGCATGGTTCATGAATACATACATCCCAGTATCGGCCGTTCCCCAATAAATTCAAAGCTTGACATGCACAGCGGAAAGTTGCATGTGTAGAACACCGATGACAACTCTTAATTGCCAGGCAGACGATGGGCCGGGCACTTTTACTAACGACATGCGAAAAAAGTAATTTTAAACTTGATTATGTTGTGAAATATACTGTCTCGATATAATAGTTTCTTTGAATATGTGGTTGTCCATTGATTCGCTCTCCCGGTTTTTGTCGTTTAAATGATTTTCCATTCAAATTACATTTTTAAACGTTAGACAATTCTAAATACAGCAAAGTTTTGCAATGACTGAAATCGTGTGCAACATTTATATATTTACAGAATTTGTTATTGAAAAATTATTATTTTTTTCAATTTTTAAACTTACTTAACCTTTAAATTTTAACGAATCCTAACATAGATCAATCGACACAAACTCGGTAATAAACGGAATATTTCAGACTGCTCTAATAAATCCATGCGGATATTTCAATTTCATGATATAATTTCAATCCAACTGAAATCAATCGACACAGCTCAATTACACTGTAAAAAAAAGTTTAAAAAAATGAAAAAATTAGAAGAAAAACCTATATTTACGCAAAAAATGCGATGGTAAAAGATACAATTTGAATTCCATATTAATGTCACATGAAATAATTAAATCATAATGAGAATAAAATCTATGAAAATTCAACAACGGAATCGGAAACATTGAAAAGAAATCGTTAAATATTTAGATCAGCGTGTATAAGTTTTAAGTCCAGTAGATGGCGTTGTTTTAAAACAGGTTAAAAAAGTAATTTTTTTAACCTGTCTTAAAGGTAACATTTATATAAAACCATGTGTCTGAAACCATGCGCGTATTCCATTGCAATGATGTATCAAAATAACAAAGGAATCGATGAAGAACATACGGAGAATAAAGAGTTTGAATAAATGAACATTTACATATTTTTATTTCTATAGTTAAGCGTCTTTTTTTTATTTGTGCAGGGTTAACGAAAAAAGTGAAACACATCCTCCCCCCCCCTAAATATGGCATTTAGACATGTATTTCCAAGTACAAAGTGCCATTAAATACGTCGGACATATTTTGGCTTTTGTAAAAATTAACTGTAAAATAAAAAAAATGAAAAATATTAAATTTTTATTCAGTTTTTAAGGGGTAGAAGTGCGATTTATAAAATTTTTATATCATTTTCGTTAATGCATGAACAGATTTCAAGCTATAATCGATAAAATTTGCTTTTATTTCTAAATGTATAAGTACTTATAACAAATGTAGCTGAAAACATGTAGTTTTAATATTATTTTATAGTTATATAGTTAAGTATAGTTATTCAGTGTATAAAAAATGTCGTATGTAAATATTAGCATAGTAATGCAGCATTCAATCATCACGGCTGAAGAGAAATTCGCTAGTGACACATAATGTCGTTTACTTTGACTGATCATTTGTTACATTTGTTACAACTTAGACGTAATAAAGAGCGGTAGATAATTTGAGAAATTGAACATTTTAAGGTATGTAAAAGAAGTATAGCAACCCTGAAGAGGGAAAAAATTGCTAGCAATTATGTAAATGACATTAAACTTTGCAAAAAAAAAATAACATACTTCATTAAGAAGGTAAATTTTGGAATTCGGATCACTTATTCGTAATATAATCATGGCGCAGCTACATGGGTATCTAATTTTTATTAGAGAAATATAACTTTACATAGGAATCGAAATGCTCATTATGAACATGTTTTGTGATGACATTATATACTGTATTATTTCAGAATTAAAAAAAAATATTGAGAATTAAAAAGATGTTATTTTTTTCTTAATTCCTCCCTAATAAAAAATCTATTATAATACATGTATTATCCATGAAATTTACTGCGAAAAATACGTTCAGGTACCAGTCAAATATTTAAAAATGTGGTAGAAATCAATAATTTGACCTTTCAACACTGTAGTAAATTCTATAGGCATAATCACGATACTTTCAGGGAGCATTTATAAATGTAAGAAGCATGTTTTATTGATTGGACTTTCACAAGAAGGAGGGTTTTAAAAAATTACTTTTTGAAATTAGTATCCTCACCTTCCACACAATTTAACATTTATTCATAAAAAAAGTCATACCTTATTTAATAACATACACACATATCTATACTTACACTGCGTAAAAAAAGTAGGACACTTGATTTTGTAACAATAACCGAAAAATATTTTATTTTTACTAAAATTTTTTATTAGAAACATTTAACAAATATTTCAAAAATACAATTTTAACATCAGAATTATGATGTTCAAACATAAAATGTTAATGGTAACAAAAATAGTTTCTCTTTTTTGAAACTTTGTAAAAAAAAGTAGAAGGACAGCATTATAATGAATGATAAAATAGTGACTTTAATAAGGAATGGTCTTTCCATTGGCCTTTATAACTTCAAATATTCTGTTTGGAAGTGAATTGTATAGAGTTTGAATTTCAGTTTGACTAAAATTGTCCCACGAGTCATTCAATGCTTCTCGAAGCTGAGTTTGCGAATCAAATTGCCTTCCATAGGCATAAACTCGACGAACTAGCATTGCCCAGATGTTTTCCACTATATTAAAGTCAGGACTTTTGGCTGGCCATGGAAAAACATCCACATTTGTTAGGAACTAATTTTTGACTCCAGTCGCGGCGTGAATGGAAGCTCCGTCTTGCTGAAACTTCCACTCTTCACCCTCCATGTCAGAGGCATAAGGAAGAAGCTCAGAATTCAGCACTTGAATGTAGTCTGTATGTTTTTGTCTACCATTTAAGAAAACCAGACTTGTCCTTCCCCCATATCTAACAGCCAACCAAACCATTAAACTCCCTCCTCCCATTTGTCGTGTTGAATAGTATTCGCCTTCAATCCCCAGACAATGCCAGTAGTGCTGATATTCGTCTGGACCGTCTAAGTTAAATTTCTTTTCACCGGAAAATATCACAGAAGTCCATTCTGTAGTCCAGGACATGCGCTCCTTAGCCCACGCTAAACTGTTATCAATGTGAGCTTGTTTCCACTTAGGATGATGTTTCCGTTTTTTGAAAATGAATTTTTTAGATCTTTTAATATAGTTGTAAACTGTTTGTTTCGTCTCATGATTAAGTCCTGCTTTATTTCTTGACTTTGAAACACTTCCTTTGTTGTTCTTCAGCACACGAGCAAGTTTTCTTTCATCAAGTGGTGTTAACTTCTTCGGTCTACCAGTCTTCTTTTTATTTCCATTTTTATAAGGATTTCTGATAAAGTTTGAAACTGTATTGGGGCTCACCTGCAACAATCGAGCAATCTGTCTGACACCTTTACCATCATTTTGATATGCGGAAATTTGCCCTTTTTGCAAATCGTTCAAAGGCATTCCTTTATGCATTTCTGAGAACGGAGAAACTACGTAGCCTTTAAACAAATTAGATTTTTTTGACTGAAAAGGATAAAGAAAGTACAAAATCACTATTTAAATAAAGAACAATTCACTAAATTAAATATATTAGCAAGTGTCCTTCTACTTTTTTTACGCATCGGAAATTATATATACTAATTTTCGTAATAATATTAGTGGTAGATGTTAATTTTTGCCTAAAATGAAAACAAGGATCATTAAACTAAATCTACATAAATATCTGGTATTTAGGAGAAAATAAGAGATATTAACTGGCAAAAAGACACTGTCCTTCTACTTTTTTTACGCAGTGTATATCTATATATGTGTGTGTGTATTATGTATGTAAAGACATATTTTTGTGTAGGGTTTTTATTTACATAATTTAATGGATTATATGTTGTTCTTTAGAAAAAAGGTTAATTTTTGAAAATTGAAAGATCATCATATTTAAAACTCACACATATTTCTGTAATAAACTATGTAAGATTGATATTCCTTTTAAGTATATTTTTATCCTCTGCAGCATTTTTGAAACTATATTAAGGATTGCAACTGTGATGTTTGAGTAATTTAAGAAAGAAGGGGGAAAATAACCTAGCTTCTATAACTTTTATTTACTTGTTTGTCAACACTAACTTCTGAGCTGGGAGAAAATGTGAGGTAGTAATTCTGGACTTATACTGAAGCATTTTTAAAAATAAAAAATAAACCATATTTTTTTCCTCAATTAAAATATTCAGATTTCTAATATATATTATTTTGAATATTCATCCATTATCCATATTGCTAATATACATTATTTTTAAGATCCATCCAATATCCAGGTTGATTATATACATTATTTTTAACAATTGTAGCATAGACGTAGTTTCAGATTTGAGATGGATGAATGCAATTCATTTTCTGTTCTTCTAATCTCTCATAGTTAATGAAAATTTCCAACATCGCTGTAGTTTAGAAATTTGGAAAGAATACCGTTAAATCTGAGGCTGTCTAAAACATTAAGATTTTATCTAAACTTGCTATATTAAACAAATGGATAGAATAAATTTATGTCAGAAAATGGTACATATGTTAATACCAATGACATTAATAATTTTTGATTTAACAAACACTTAACAATTTCATAAGTCATTTATCACAAACATAAAAAAAATGCTTCATAGAATGATATGCATAATTTGGTATTTTCTCCGTTTTTGAATTCTCTAAGACTCCATTTTAAACGTTAGGGATATTTTCTTTAAGTCTGATAATTTTATCCTCAAATTCTGAACATTCCTTCGTGCTGCGAAACATTTCATAAAATCATTCTAGTTTTTCACAATTTTTTGAACCTAAACATTTTTTGCTTGCTATTCTTTAAAGAAAAGATGAAATGCTCTTTAGAAATCAATATTTTTTCCTTCGTATTCGGATGAATACAAAGCGTTAAACAAATACAAATAAATTCTAAAAATTATGTTGAGGATGAACAAAACAACATAGACACAAAATACTAAATAAACAGTTTTAGGTATAATGTTTTAGGAATAATGAAATAATTAACCTGGATTTTTTTTCAAAAAAATTATTAAATTCTTGAATATGTTGAAATATAAATAGATTATATCGACATTTTCATAGATAGGAAGTATAATTATGTTACACCGGCTTCCTGGCAAAAGGATAGCGCGTCTTCCCCGTGATCTGGGTGTTCTGCTTCGGACATAGTAGTTCTTCCTCTGGGTACTATCTGAGAGGTGCTTGAATGTTCCCCCCTGTGAAAAGGGGTTGTGCAAGCAAATGTGATGCATGATGTAGTTAAGTTGTACTCTTGGCCCTAGTTGGCAGTGCGGAAAAAAGCAAAACAAAAACAAACAAGAGACGCTCATTCAGCTTAAATCGTTGACAGATAAAACTATCAGTGGGCTTGTAAAATGCCATAAGTCACAACATAATTATGTTAGAGAAATATAAAATATTTTTCTTGGATAAGAAAATCCTTTAAATATATTATAATGCCAATCCAATTCAGATACTGAATCTAATGTACATTATATCTTGTATAAATGTTAAAAGCTGATGCATATTTCGGCTGAGCATTATATTTAACATTATATTCAAATTAATTTATACGCATTACGATGTTTTATGTTTATAAACATTCGGTATTTTTGTAGATATTTTGACTATTTCAAAATAGGATCGTTTATTACGTAAATATATAGCTTAAAGTTTTAATTATAATAGTAAGAAAATAATATATAGATCTAAAATTAATTGCTATTTTAATGCTGAATTCAAACAAAAATATTAATGAACTCATGTAGTCGAATAAGTAAGACTTTATAACTTCAAATGCAATAGATTTGACACAAAAATAATTAGTTTTTTTAGATTTGTCATCAACAAAGATAAAAATGATTTATTTTAATACTAAGTATAATTGTGTTTTTTATTTTGTTTTAATATTTTTTTTGTAATTTGCATTTAGTATACGAAAACATATAAGAGAGAGAGGTAACGCTATCAAGTGTGTATGTGATATTTTCATTGCGTACAAATAACTGAATACAAAACCAAATTGTACAAACTCTTTCTACAATATTTGCCTGCGTTATTTAGCACACTATACAATATTCCGAATATGTAGTGATATCATAGCAATTTCCGTTTGCTGTTAGGATCGGTTATCTAACAAAATCAACATTTCTCTTATCCTTGATGAATTCGTTTCTTGATATGCTGAAGATATAAATTTACTTTTCCTTGGAATTCATATCACTAAATCCAATTTCTGATACCTTTCTCCTTATTTTTCTTGAACTTACAACAACATCAGCTTCACTCTTTACATTTCATTTGCCCTCTCTTTAGGTACCTCTTCTCTTTAGGTACTTTCCTCTCTTTAGGTACTTTATTTTTTTTTAATTCATTTTTCATCAACTCTTCTAGTACAACTTTTTCGACATTTTAATTTTGCTTTTGCTTGTTTCTCTTTAATGGTTTTTGTTTGTTGATGATAATGAGGATTGATTGAATGAGCACATAATCAATATCGTCCCCTAGTAGCACACAAATACTTTACAATATTGCATGACATTGATCAACATTCGCAATATTGTGTAATATTGTACAATATTGATTAATATCATATAATATCGCAGAATATTGTGCATATTATGCAACAGTTTGTGCTACCTGGGTGTTTGAAATAAGTGAGAGCTCTAAATTCCCTCTCAATTTTCAGTTACTAAGGATGTAAACTATTTTAATAATTTTGAAATCTTAATTATCTAATAATCGATTAATTCTATTTTTATTTATGCGGAGCCATCTTGTTGTGAATTTCAAAAAATATCATTATTTCATTCTTACAGAATTTATATTCGAGTTACAAAATATGTAAAAAACCATATGTATAATTCCTATTTGTTTAGAGCATTTTTCAACATTTTGTTGTATTTGAATGAAGTCATTCTATTTGAATTGAGGCTTGGTAATAAATTCTCAACTTCGAATGTTAGAGAGTTCTAGATTTAAAACTCGATTCCGTCGAAGAATCCTGAGTACTTGCGCTTTGTGCTCAGTAAATCAATCGGAGCCAAATCTGGAGAAGGCGATGCATACTCATGTTTCGAAATCCTCATCTGACCAATATTCAAAATAAACTAGAGGTTTTTCCAAACTAAATGTTAATGTAACTCAATTAAATTGGAACTTTAGAAAATCATACAAACTAACTAAGCATTCATCGGATTTTGCAAAACATATGGCATTAATGTTTATACGTACAATTTGCAAACTTTTTTTCGTTCTTCCTTCAAGTTTTAATAAGTGGTTTTCCTAAGAAGGTAAAATTCAAACCGCTAATTCTGGAAACTAATTACAAGAATAAACCTAGGAACTGGCTGACAAATTGTTTTTAAACCAAGTGAATGCAATAACAGAGAGCAAAAACACTGGAATTCTTTATAATTCCATTGCCTGGAGGTGTTTTAGTTTTATATTGTATATAAATGTATTTTTAGTTTTATAAAATAGAAATAATTAAAAAAATAATTTTCTTTGATTTCAAATTGAATGTAACTTGTATTCAAGTATATAATATAAAACTAATGCTAGGGAATGTATTCATATTGGTTTTTCATTTTTCAGTGCTTTTCGGACTTGGATTATTGGCTCTTTGCGTTTCCGGTATGTGTGTCATGTCTTCAGCGTTACTCTTAGTGGGATTATGTGCAGTAAGTAATTTTAAAATGAAGTTATAGTTTCCAATTATTGTCTCAAATTTAGCCAATTACTATACATATATAAAAAAGGTTTTAAATATTTAAAATAATGATTTATCTTTGATTAATTTTCATGCATTATTGTGCTAATTTATCTTTATAAAATGATATGTTATTTCTTGAGTTTTAAATAAATAAAAAATTACACAAACTGCATTGCAAAATACATTGTTGGGGATGTTTAGATATGTACTGCCAAATATGGCAGAAAATAAAACCTTAAAACTGCCAATAATAACCTCTTCATTAATGCTCAAATTTGACCAATAAACAGTATGAAAATTTTAGATTTTGGAGATAAATTCGAAGGATATGGTTGCAAAATTTTCACACATTATTTATTTTAAAGATAATTTTAGTATTGATCATAAGTCCAGTTAAGAATTCAAAATGTGGGAAAACTATTTAAGAGTAATTTTATTGGCTTAAATTGTTGAATGAGCCATCCAAAGTGCGATTATGAATAAATATTTTATCTAAAATTATTTCTGTTCTGATTACAAAGCATAAATTTTATTCAACTGATTTTATTAACTAATGAATTTTCTCCTAATCTTAGATTAAAATTTGTACTGGTAATTGTAGTCAAACATTTCCCTCACAGTATTTTTAATTTTTTTTATATTATAGTTATTATTTCTCATATTTTTGATGTAAAATGAACCTAAAATTAATACTTTCTCTTTACTGATTTTCACAGTGATTGGAAATGCCCAATACTGGATTTCTAAATCTTTATAAATATTATTAAATTCAATAATGCACGATAAAGCATCTATTAATCCACAGTATTTACAGTAAAAAAAGTTCAGTTCTTGAAATATGTTAGTAACAACTTTTAGCATTATTAAAGATGACTGAACAATAGATATCGAAGCAAAAATAAATTACCCTTATAAAAAAAATCAATTTTTCTATAACATGCAAATGTTAAGAAAAATAGAATGCTATTAAAAGATAATTTATTGCGCGTGGAAATAATTATCTGTATATAAAAAAGATGAAAAGAGGAGAAAAGAAACCTTAGAAGATCTAAAAAAACTGCATTGTGTGACTAATAAGTATCATTACCAAGATAAAAGAATTAAATGGGTATCTTGAAGACGTTTAAAATCAATCAAGATATCAAGTAGTAAAGAATGGCTGAAAAAATCTTTAGAATAACAAAGTAATCCTTTTTCTTTGAATTCCATGAAAAATGGCGATTTTATTAAAGTAAATATTTTAAACATATTCTTTAAAAATTTGAAAAAAGAATAGAATATTTAAATATTGTAATGTAATTGTAATAAAAATATAGAAGAAATTTATTTTCTTTTTTTGCTCACAAATTCCTTTATAAGTCAGTTTCTAAATTATTCAAAAAAATATGGAAATAAAATTGGAATGTTATATATTGCTTACAAATATCCATATAAATGAATATTTTTGTTTGTGCTTAAATTATTTTGTCAGTTTTTTATGTATATTTTTTCCTTATAACAAAGTAAAGTAAATTGTAACTAATCTCAATATGCAATTTGTATGCCTAATAAGTTGTCTCCACAGACGATCTTAACTTAAAGTTATGATGTCAGTGTTTGACTAAGTGTATAAGGCATGTTGTTTTTTATTATATGTGTAATTATAGCCGTATGGAAAAAACATTTTATTTAGTTCAAAAGTAGCATTCAGAAAGTGCTAGATGCTCTTTAATACTTTCATTCAACTTGATTGATTTCATTTTTGTAAAGCTGGAATTCTTGAATTCATTCTTTATCCGATTACAATTATGTCATTTTTAAGAAAATTCTTCTATAATAGCAAACCTGAGATAGTTTGCACTTTTAATAATTGCATAATTTAACTGACAATTAAGCAATTAGTTTAATTTAATTTTCTTATTCTATAAGTGTTACCCTTTGATATTAAATGCGAGAAAATATTAATTCCCGAAATTTTTAACTTTGCTAATATTTAATTGTAATAAAGGATTAATAAGACATACAGCAACTGAAATTAGGATAAGAAATAGCCTTTTTATTTAGCAGTAAATTTTAAATAGTTCGCTTTTTCTTTCAAACTACAATTTAAGTGTACAAAAGTTTCAGTATGTAATCATTAATAATTTTGAAATTGTTATTTGTAAATAACTTCAAAAATATTTGTAATTAAGCGAAAATTTCCTTATATATATGGAAATAGTAATCTGCAACTACATCATGTGTAGATTGATTGAAAATTTGTCTTAACTTTTCAAATTCAAAGAAAGCAGGAGAGAATGTAAATATATGTATTGATAATTAAAATTGTTTGATTTCCGCCATTATACCTGCATATAGAATTCTCTGCAAACGAGGTAAAATTATGCCCCTTTTTCTGTTAGTGTTGTAATGAAATTTTAACCTGGTATTTTTTAACCCTTTGAGGCATAATGGCTTCGTGCAAATCCATTTACACTTTTATTTTTCCTCAGTCCTCTATATCGCTAAGATTTGCCACAGTGGATTCAAATGAAGCTTCCCCTAACTTGTATACAAATGTACGGGAAAACTAATATTTTTTCATTTTCATTTCATTTTTGTATATTTAATTTAATTTAATCAAATCTCACCTGCAATTCAACAGTTTTATATTCTGCGCCTCAAAGGGTTAGTAAGGAAAAACAACCTTATTTTCAAATATTATCCATTAATGTTTATTTATTTTTATTTTTTCTTCGTCTTTGACAAAGTTTGAGTAAATGAACTAATTATCATTCAATAAATTAATTTACATTGTTTTATTCTCCAAGTATTCACTCTTTCCAATGTAGATACTTTATATATATAATATATATATATATATATATATATATATATATATATATATATCTATAGAAAGAGAGAGAGGGGGGAGAGAGAGAGAGATACATATAGCACATAGGGAAAATATATATTGCATAAATAAAAAAAAAATGATACTATTTTAATAAAAGAACAAAAATGTCACGGAAATTATTTATTTGAAATTAATGAAGTTTACCTACTTGAGGCTATAACCATATTCCTGTATAGAAGTGACATATTTTCCTAAAGTTCACATGTTTTTTACGTAAATTAAAATTCTGGGTTTATGTCCAATATTGCCAAATGTCCTATGACTCTCTGCAAAATGTATGAAAGGACCTTCACGACAAAGCAAATGAATTTCATTGAACATACATGAGATGAATTTGACTTTACTTTCGATCGCTTGAAGAAATGATTTTAGCCATAAGAGTAAATGTAAAGAGACATTTTTCAACAAAGATGCTCAAATTTATCCATGAATAGACTCAGACAAATGTACACTACTATCAAATGTAATTATATTCCACAGGGACACACATTCCTAATTGAAATTTCTTGCCTTCAACAATCCTATTACAATTGCATAAATAAAAAAATGGGCACATTGCGATTGCGCCAGAATGACTGTAGCTATAGCAATGTCACGTGACATGGATACAAAGGGCGGTAGGTGGTATGCACTGCATACGGCGTTCAACAGTGAAAGCGATTGGTGGTAGAGGAAATTGATGGGGAGTAAAGTCGTGCTATACATGGATGCGTCCAGATCGAAAAACCGCACAATAGTAAGGTGTCACATTCTTTGATTGTCGTGAACCACTCTTTATTGATTTACTCCAAGGCATCCCTACACATTCAACATAATCCTGAAGTACTCTGACGAAACTGTTGAAAGCAATCAAAAGCAAACACCCGGGTCCTCTCACATAAGTGATTCTTCTAAATGACAATGTCAGCACACACGTTTCGCGTGAAACCGGGACGACCTTAAAAAATTCCGTTGAAAAGTGTTTGAACACTTCCGTACAATCCGGATTTTTCACCTTGTGACTTCCGCATCTTTGGACAATTTAAGAGAGCCTTACAGGAGACAAGTTTTCATTCGGACGAAGAAGTGGAGAAAGCTGTGCAGGAGTTCCTCAAGAATCAACCACCATCTTTCTGCAGAAAAAACCTAGAGTTACTTCCTTAACGATTGGACCTGTGTTGCAGCGCCCATGATGATTTCTTTTGATTTCCAATAAAGATATTCTTTTTATATAACTTTTCCAATTTTCGTTTGGGCTGCCCTTATACTTTCCTGATAAACTGTACTATTTTTTTTTTATTTATTCATGTTTTCATTGTATATTTTCAGATCGATGTATTTCGTTTCATTCATGATATGTAAATATTTTACTGATTTCAAATGCCCATTTACATGTTATTCCCCTTTTTTTCTGCCCTTTATAATTTACTTCATTAATTTTGTAAACATATATACATTTAATTTTTTTTAATTTTTATACACTAATATTTGCATATTATTATTACTATTGATTCTCCAAACTAGCAAAGTAAAATTCAAATGCATGCTAAATATTTTATTGAGAAAAAATTGCGCATGGTGCTTTTTTTACAATAACGTCTCAGACATAAATATAGTCACTTTCTGCTAATTCATCTAAACTTTTGATATCAATATAATCATCTAGGTAGCTTATAAAACATGCATATAGTTCGTAAAACGGGGAAACTTTTGGACAAAAGTTCGAATTTCATTTTCTCTGAGACAAAAGTGCTAGGGTAGCGTTTATCGAGTAGAAGTTTAAACTACCTATTTTTAAGTCTTCTTGTTGTTTTCTTCTTCTTTTTTATTCTACTATACTTCAAACATTACTTTTTGTTAGATGTTCCTGGTAAAAGCGTTTCTATGCTTTCACACTAATTTCTGTATTAAGATTTGAGATTTTCTTTAAAATATTGAATGAAATATTAGAAAAACATCTTTATTATTCCTTTCTGTCTATTTCTTGGAAAACACAGTTTAAGTACTTATTATTGGAGATGTTTCTTCCGCATTTATACTACCATGTATTGATTTAATTTGCTAATGTGTATAAAAAAATTATAATTGGTAACTCACTTGTTTTCTGATGTACTAGAACTCTTAAATTTTCAGCAATTTTTTTCCCCATAAAGTTGTTTCTATGCGAGGGAAGCTATGCGGACTAATTCTTCATATTGTTTTATATTCAACGGTCGAATCTAGTTAATAAACTAAAACATAATAAAATAAATAAAAATCGACTTTTAAGTAGATTTATAAAAGTGGTTTTCTAAAATTAATGAACTCAGACTAGTACACAACATTTAATAAATGACTGTAATGATAATATTTTAACATAATAGTAAGCATGAATAGAGAATAATAATCTAGAACTAGTAACTATACAATCTATAATTTTAGAAATGAATCTTGAATTAGGTAAAATCAAGTTGTTATTATTTTCCCCTAACAAATGCAGTTTAGACAAATGTCTGTTGCGTTAATAAAGATAGAGCCTTAATTTACACCGCAATCACTTTTGGAACAATAATAATCCATTTTTACAAGAGGTTTATCATCAATGGAAATTTTCCACAAGTGTATTATGTATTTCTGAATTATATAGCTAACTATTTTTTTTTACATTTCAAAAGTTAAAAATACATTTTACTTTTCTGATTCTGCACTTTGCATCATTCTTTATATGTGTATTATCCTATACATCAATACTGTACAGGAGGTGTTGCTCAAACAGCAGTGACAGGCAATAAAAAATGATCTAAGTCAGTAGTGCTTTTTTTTTAAATATCCCAACAAACTATACAGTTAAAGGCAGAGAAATTCGTATGCGCATAGATGCAAAAATACACTGGTGTGCAAAACTTAAGCAACAGGTATGTTTTTTGACATAACTTCACGAGAAATCATATGAGAGACATGAAATTCAGAAATGAGATACAGCATTTTGTTCTGAAAGAATGACGAAAGCATAGTTGCGCAGAAATGAATACAATGCATACAGTATGGAATCAAACAAAAAAAGGCTTTATTGAACTTATAGTATCGTTACACATAATTGTCTGTCCAAGAGGAAGAACAGCAAGCAGATGTTCCTTAGTATGGGATATGCCCTCCCCTTACTGCAATGGTTGCTTCGCACCATCTACACATACTCAGCACCAGATTGTCCAACAGTTCTTTACGTAAGAGTGCCCATTCCTCAATCAGCATCTGTTTAAGTTGTCGGGTGATCCCAGGAGGATGTAATCGTGCAGCAAGGCGTCTCCCCAGAGCATCTCACACATTTTCTATCGGATTTAAATCAGGGGAGCACGCCGGCCAATCCATTCGAG
>JAPMOR010078378.1:75020-95307 GCA_026543865.1 Argiope aurantia
ATATATATATATATATATATATATATATATATATATATATATATATAATTAAGCGTAGTATAATTATGTAAGTAAATTGTATATTACTCTTACTTATATATGCAACATTATATTAATTAAAAAATCCCTCAACAAAAAGCAGCTATAATTAGAAACTATGTTCTGTTTTAAATTTGCTCCACCGATTCGGGTAACATTATGTGTTTATTATGGCAACAATTGAAAAAAGTAAGTAAAAATAAATGCATTTATGGTTAACACTCAAAATAATATAAAATTTGATTTAAAATTTGGAAAAAAATTGAGTAATAAGTAAAATAATATGATGACTAATAACTTGAATAAATGTATAATGACTTGAATAGCAAGTATAATGACCAGCAACTTGTGTGAGATAATATAACGCCCAATGGCATTCCAAATCTTTAATGAGACACAAAATTGTGGAATATATATATATATATTTGCTCTCTCTCTATTTACATTCTTTATTTAGTTAATGGTATAATATTTCTTTCTTACAGGACAATAGAACCTTTCTTATACCGTGGCTCGTATGTGTATCCATGGCAACTTTGCTAGATGTATTTTTGTGCATCTACCTCACGGCTAAAGATGTAAGATATCTGAATATTATAATTGTAATTCATGATGTAAATTTTTAAATCATGAAAGAAATTTTGCTTAACTCATTATTTCCTTATCTATTTCTTTAAACTAATTTAAGATTTTGATTATATAGTATGAGTTTTGATTAATATTTATAGCATACATTTAAATATAGGATGGAAATATGAATATGTGATATAATTGATTTGTTTATTTCATGGCGGAATTTAATTTTTTGTAAACTTATAAAAGTGCATATTGCATTTTCTTAAAAAAAATATTTAAAAAAAATAAATCATATGTGATATATTCAGGAGTCTTATTTTATAAGTTATAATATAAATATAGAAATATTCGTTAATAAGGCAAATTTTAATGTATTTTGTTCATTTTGAGGGAAAAATTGGAGGCTTGATGGACAAAGAAAACAATTCAAATTTTCAGCATTTTGTAAAAATTACGCATTCGTGCTTTAAAGCTTTTGCAAAAAAATGCACGAATGCACACGTGTGTGTGTGCGTGTGTGTGCGCGCACGCATGCGTACGTGTGATTGTGTATGACCAAAAAGATATTCATCGCATAATTTGATAAAATTGATAGCATATTTTATTTTTGGTTGAAATATTTCTGACGCTTTCTGTTTGCATATTTTAGCAATAGCATAAAGGTATAAAATACTTTTAATGCCCAATTAACAAATAATTTACCAGATTTTTAGGAATTTCTAGTATCCAACCAATGATATTTTCTGAAAATTTGAGATTTATATATTTACTTTTATTACTTAATTGATAGCTAAAATCACATTTTAAAATTATAAGCAAATATTCTTCCTATTGTTATGATGTAAAATTGGAAAACCATTTACATATTAAAACATATTAAACAAAACAGAATGAAACAATTACATATTTATTACATACTGAAACAAAACATTACATACATTTAAAAAAACATTTAATTTGAAAATACGTTTTATGAAATATTCCTTTTTAAAATCATGATCTTTAAAATTAAAAAAAAATGAATTGAGTCTTGAAATAAAATTTCGAAATCTACGAACATTTTTTCAGGAATGTAATTCCAAGATTTATAAGAGATAATCTTATTCTATTATTTTGTATATCTTAACATAGAATACCTATAATTATGATTTTTTCAGTGAAATATCATCGTAAGGGAAATTACGTTTAATTTAATACATTGAATTCAACTCAGGTTCGAAACATTATGCACATTTCTCTAATGAATGATCCATGTTAAGTATATCGACAAGAAACACTTACCCACTTCTTTATTTTAATCCTTCTTTTAAAAAAAGAAGTGAATGCCTTTAAAAATAGTATTTATTTTTATGTTCTTGAAACATTAATTATACAAGGAACCGATTTTCTTACACTAAAAGAGAAAAAAATGTTCATTCAAAAATATATCTCCACCTTTTTTTTTTTTTTTTTTTTTTTGTAAATTACTGAATACATTTCAGTTATGTCACCGTTTGCCGAAGAAAATTGCAAATACATTCTTTTCTATTTATTATATTTTAGTTAAAAATTCAAATCAAATCTATAAAAAAGAAAAGGGAAGCCTATTTTTCTCAATTCCAATTGATTATAATCCTAATAAAACATAATAAAGTTTATGTAAGCTTTTTGTAAGTATAAATCTTAATTTTTATGTTTACCTTTTTTTATTAACATGCTTATAAATGATTCTATGATAAAAAAAATAATGAATATCAAACTATTTCGGTAAATTAGAAGAAAATAAAATGTGCTCTAGAAAAGAAACTCTGCTTACAAGTACTAGAAACTTCGAGAACATCCTGTAATGATGTGAAGACTTTAGAATCATTTTAGATCAAGAGTATTTTTAAAAATATTCTCAAAAATATTTAAAAATTAAATTTATTTAATTTAATGTTAAATAGATAAACACGTAGACAAATATTAACTCAGAAATAGTCTTAATAAAAATAAAACTTGTTTATACAGAGAAAGGTAATTATTTGGAATGAGAAAATACGGAAAAGAGCTCAGAAAAGCAGAGAAACAACTATTCGCAGAAATTGAATGTAACGTGTGTTTTGAAAAAAACTGAAGATTGTGTAACCTAATGTTTGATATTAGATTCCAGTTTCTTAATGACATTTTTAAAGGGGTAATTTCCTTATCTATGCACTTAAAACTCAATTTATTTTTCTTTGAAAGTAACTACTGTTTCAATTTCATGCCGAAATAAAAGAATAAAGGCTGTTCAATGTGATTCTGTGTCTAAAAAACCTATGAAACAATAGATTTTGCATGGATAATTTTCGAAAAAAAGAAGTTTATGTACAGGATAAATAAAAGGGAAATATTTCAAAGCCTATAGCAATATATATATATATATATTCGGCTTCCCAGCATAGTTTGTTGCATCAACAGAAAGAAAGTTTTATAGTCATCTGAATGGGACAGAGTCCAGGTTTCGCGTCGGGAGCACCAGAGCTTGGCGACAAACTTGGCGACCAATTTGGCGATTTTGGCGCCAAAATAGATTATACCCGAAACTTCGAGAATTTTCCCGATACGTCCAGTAGGAACCGAGATACGCCTCGAACGTTCCTGATTGGTTGAGAGGCTTCTAGCCCCGCCTCCTGAGACCTATAAAAGGGGCTAAGCTTTCCATCGAACTCGAACTCGAAGACAGAGGAGTCCAAGTCAGTAATCCGAGTCAGAGTCGGAGAAGTAGAAGACAGAGTAGTCGGAAGCGACGGAGTTAAGCTAGTGCTGAACTGAGCTGTGCGCTACTGTCTGCAGTAGATTCTGGTTGTATGCTGCTGTGTGTGCAGTTGTATGCTACATGTCTCGGGAGAAGATAATCGTCTTCTGTGCTATATATAGTTGTCGCTTTTGTGCTGTCCTGTGTATCTTCGTTTAAATAAACGTCGTTGTTTTTATTCTACTTCTGCCTGCTGATTTGAGCGTTCTCCACACCATATCACTCCCACTATCCAAACGAGCCCCGACAGAAAATTCGTAACAATATTTAATATATAGAAATATTCATACCATTTTATTCCGTATCAACATAACAAAAGATATAGAACTGCGGTCCAATACAGTAATAAATAATTGTATTGTATATAATATAAGTTTATATATGCTAGTAAAATATTCTTCGTAATTTCAACACATATCTTTTGATATTTAATGTAACTTTATTTTTGTTATTAATGAGCAATAAATCCAGGATTCAAAATTAATCGCATGAATATTAGAGTAATTTTTATAAGGAATTACCTTTGTTTACATTTTATTTACAAAATATAATTTGAATTTTTGAATTCTAACATGATCGAATATCGAAATTTTTTAAATCTCTTAGAGGGTGTCATTTTATAAAATAATAACAAATAAATATTTTTAAAGTCCTTGCAACAGATCTGTAACTAGATAAAACTTACAAAATATTAAAATGCATGTGCTGTTAAAGGTATGAAAAATCCTACTAAACAAAAAAGAAATAAAAGGTTCCGACTGAGCACTTTTTATAATATAAGCAAGAATCCTACGTAAAGCATAATCGATAAATAAGATTGAATAAGCTAAAAAATGAGATAAAATTAAACGTTAAATTCAAAATTAATTAAATGACGAACATCTAGACCGCATTTAACTTGTCAAAACTATAGAATTGATTCGCCAATTTTTATTTAATTTCGCGTTAGCATGCCCACAAAAATATATTTAATAACATATGTCATTTATCCATATCAATCTAGTAATTAAGTTGTAAAATATGCTGACATCTTTTTTCTAAAGTAGTAATCTAAAAGTGTTGTAAAATATGCTGACATCTTTTTTCTAAATTTTATTAAAGTTTATTAAATGGAATAAAATTATATAATTGAAAATATAACTTTTTGATGTAAAAACGAATTTTTCAATTATTCAGGAAAAAGAAAGATATTTCACTTAAATTATAATTAAAAATATAATTAACATGTTGGAAATCCTTTTTCATTTTAATGAACGTCTGTTAGCCAGAATGTAAGTACTAACCTAGAGCTTAGAAGTAGTCTCCTCGGTATCTATAAGCTTTTTGATTCGCCCTGTAGAACGAATATTATATTTTACTTGTCCTATATTACACGTATGTATTTAATCATACTTGTTGCTAATTGTAGATAATTTGTTAGTCTATTAATGTCATAATCTTATCAATTATAGATAAGTACTTATCGTGCACTTATATTAATATTTTAATACTTTCTTTATGAAAGGCCTTAGAAATAAGCGCAATGCAAGACATTTTTCCAATGAATCTTATTTCGTTTTAATTTTGCTTTATCATAAATGAAGAGATAATTTTCGTGCTTTTAGAAAAATGTAAGTAATATGGTATTTAGGATAATTTTTAGAATATTTTATTGTTATTCTTTTTTTTTATTTTCTCTTTTTAGTCGAGTGATCCCCTGCACTCATTGCTATTTATCACAGATTTTTTCTTCTCGGCTGTAAATGTAAGTATGTGATTTACGATGTTAAAGTAAATGGTTTTGAAAATTCATGAAAAAGTTTCTATTGAGTGTAATTAGGCATTATGTAACTAGTATCTGTCGTGTTATGAAATGCAAGATCCCTGCAGAAATATATTGCTGAAAGCGTGTAGGTTCCAGCTCAAGATTTAATAAAATGCATCAACTGCAAAACATTTCTATTGTTATGTTGTTGTTTTTTTCTTTTGGAAAAAAGAAAAATTCCTTTAGTATTTTCTGAAACGTATAGGTATTTTTTAATTAATTTTATATTGCATAACGACATCCAATTTGAATGAAATAGTAAATTACGGTTAATGAGTGACATATATTTAATTAAAGAAATATATACACACATCGCAAACGCATCGTACTTATATTTAGCTGAAACAAAATTTGTGAGTTTTCTTAAATTTTAGTATTTCTTATGCTTACCCATTTACATTTAATATATTATTTCATATATATAAATTCTAATCTCTATTTTCCAATATATCATTGTATACATGGTTTGGCTACTGCAGTTGAGGGTTGAGGCTGAGTTTAGAAAAAAACATGCATCGCCTTAAATCAATTAAATATGTTTACACATTTCTTTGAAATTTATTTGTTTGATTAAATATTCTTAATACTGACAAAATTTATAGATGTTTTCCTAATAATTCCTTCTGTATTTCTTGTAAAATCTAGAATATTATGCCAATTCACTGCAATATCTTAGGTGATCAGACAGTAAAAGCTCCTAACTGACTTACTTTTGACTGAATGTTAAGACATGAAATTAAACATTTTTAATCTATAAAAAAACTGAGTGAGAACTAATGTATTTATAATTATAGATTTAATCAGTTTAACGCTAGATGAAATTTCCTTTTTGTTGAAATCAGATTTCTCTAAAAGAGACTCAGAAAGAAATTTTGAGTTTGAGTTTTTTGTTCAGAAATTGCTTTCAATAATAATAATTATTATACTTGTAATCATTGAAAAAACAATAAATAGTCAGATTCATTTTATTTTAGAATATTTTATTTAGAATAATTCGAATATTTAATTTAGAATCACTCTCAAAATGTAATAGAATTACATTTAATTGCAAAATATACGGTAAAGTATTCTTTTTTAAGGGCATATGTGTTTGAAAAGAATATTTGTCTCTCTTATATTTTTTTTGAATTTCACGCTGCAATTAAAATTAGAAATAATGTCAGTCAAACTCAAATTAACATAGGTAGATTCAGATACCTCACTGTAACTCAATATCAAATAGTTAATAATTTAAATTTTCAAGAACGTTATTTTTACATTTTAAACGTTTTTATTAAAATTTAAAGATTAAACGTTAGGGTATTTCAGGGCAATTGGAAAAACTTCTACAGTCATTGTCATTTTTTTAAATTAATGGAATGGGAAAGAGAATATAACTACTTTTTATGAATACGTGATAATGTTCAGCAATGCTCTTTTAGCAAAACCAATTGCGAAACATATGTGATGTGTTCCCAATTAGGTCAGAGACTATTGAGTGATTAAGAACTTAAGATTTCACTTCTGATTAAAGGATGATGACTAGTTGGATTGAAGTTCAATTTTTCTGTTGCTAACTCAGAGAGTGTAGTTAAGGATTATATCAATGTTACTCACATCTATGCTTGAATTCGAACTAACATTTTTGTCAGCAAAAATTTCAATACGAACAAATTTTGGTTTTATTTTCTCTACACTGGCTAAAAACAGAAATAAAAGAATATGGCTTAAGTCTGGCCCCTCAGGAACGCCCTGTTGCAGTCTAAGAGAATCCGAAAAGGTCTTGTTGAATTTAACTCTAATGGATCTGTGAGGCAGAAAATCAGCTCTCCAAACCAAAGCAGAACTCCTAATATTTGCTTATTTGTTTAATAATAAAACTCTAGCTTAATTGTTTAATAATCGTTAAAAATTAAAATTCTGAATAAGAATGAGTAATAATGTCTTCAAAGTACTCATTTAAGCTATAAAAGAACCACATTTTATAAACGATATTTTTGAGTTAAAAAAAAATTGCATATGAATCCACTTTTATTATTTTTTGCTACAGGTGCCCCAAAATGCTCTTAATAGCAACTTAATTTTGTATTTATGCATCTTTATCAGGTATATTGCTTACTATGTGTGATATCTCAATATCAAGAATATACAGCCGGAAGAGGCAGACCAGAAGACTGTATAAGAATGGAGGTAAGTTTAAACGAAATGCTGCATATCAATTCTTTGAAGAATATTTGTTTTTTATATTAATGTATGTGATTTTCAGATTTATTTCAATGATTGTAATACTCAATTATTTGAAATGAAAATTTTTTCTGTTCTAGTTTTCTTTTCTCTAATGATTATACTAATCATTTATTTGAAATGACAACTCCTTGCTTTATAATTTGAAATAGCACAGAACATTCAATTATAATGTTAAATTCTTTAAAAAGAAAATGAAAGGGAAATTTTGGTATCAGGTCCGTGCTTTAAAATAAATCTCTTCATTAATGTAAAATTTTTCATATCTTTCTTTCCTTTAAAACATTATTCTGTAGCTTAAAAATATTTTAAGAATTTCTTAGTATTGTGTTATAAATCAAAAGAAAAAAAATGCTTCGAGTTTAATATGTCTCATAAGTTATCACTTTTTTAATTTGAAAATAATTAGTTATACTAAATAATTCGGCAAAAATTCAACATTTCGAAAAAGGAATCAAACATTTTGATGACTAAATATTTGGTATTAGTCATCAAAAACTAATATCAAAAATGAAACCAATTATCTTCATTATTCTAAGTGATATAGAATCATTTATTTGTTTAAATACATAACAGAAATAAATTTGGTGAAAGATTGAGGTTTCAAATGTTTCTTTCCAATGTTTTTTGGAACTTAATACATCTTTTAGAATTGTCAATGTTTTCTATTCACATTTTTTCATCTGATTTTTAATATTTTTGGAATTTTTAAAAACAAATTTTTAAAATAATCTTTATGCACAGTTTGATATATATATATATTCTTTTTTATTGAAAACATTTTTTTTTCTAATATTCTTTTGAATATTTGGTCTTTCAGGCAGAGCCCAATGCACAATGTTTGAGATTCCACTGGCCGTCTTTTCAAGTGCTCAATCAACCACCTGCTGATCAAGAAAGAGCTCAAGAAGGCACTTCAGATGGCAATTTTCTCACAGTCCCTGGACCCCAGGCGAACCCTCTAAATAAGTGCCATAAGTCTTCAGAGTCAATCAACTCATGTGCCAGTACGAGATGCATTGTGGAAATATGCCATAACGAATCTTTCAGTGGTTGTGTTAATGTTCTCATTTTCAAGCATATTTTAAACATGCTTTTTAAACAACCAAGCATAGTCAGAGACGTTCGCGCACTTGTTAGAAAAAACACTGTAAAATTGTCAAAAGAAAAAAATCACGTTGTTTAATAAATAATAGAAAATAATATGAGAATTGAATCGCCATCATAATACTAAAATGGGTAAAATAATACATAATTGCATTGTTATTGCTTTAATTTGTTATTCTGGCCTTCTGAAACATTCGATTACGTAATTTACTCGGATATCATACAAAAGTGGTGGGGTAGGGGTTGAAACTTCGGTTATCACATTTAAATAAAAAGATAGTGATTTGGGAGGAAGGAAAAAGAAAGTTGTAGGAAATTCTGTAAAATGAGCTGCGATTGTTTAGATATATTAGAGTTCATAAGAAGGTCAGAAGTACATAAAAAATCATCTTTGTTTCTTTTTTACACATTTTCTGCGATTTCACAAGATTAGGTGGGCATATTAAAACATATGGTAAAATTTTCAAATATATATAAATAATATTATCATTTTGAAAAATTCGGTTTTTTTAGGAAAAGGAATCATCGAAAAATGCATATACTTTTATAGATATTCGAATTCATTTAGAATAGAAAAAAATATCCTGTTCTGAAAATACTTTTTTATTATTTCAAATAATTTCTTTATGGTCGTTTTTCACAAAACAAAAAGAAAAAGGAGAAGAGAAAATAAAATTGAACATATGATTATGTTTCATTCTTATTGTTCATGAGAAAAATGTGTTTCAATATAATTCTTTTATTATTTTTTTTATTTCCCTTTAAACAAATATGAAGGAAGCTTTGAAATCATCAACGATTACTCGAGATTCTGGAGAATCTCCACATTTTAGACCATCCCAGAGTTCGAAAAACACAAATATCTGTCTCTCTGTCCATCGGTCTTTATACTGAGTCGTATATTTTTATCAAAGTTTTATCAAAATCCGTTCAGAGACGATCTATCTGTTAAAAGTATATAAGTTAACACGATAGTTTGAAAACAAAAAATAGTTAGATAAACAAAATTCGGTGCGCAGATTTAACAGCTCTTGTGTAGACAACAGTCAAAATTTTATCTAAATCCAACTACGGATTGACTGCATGATGGTACGTACTTTCAGAAACATGCAAACGTGATCATTTAAAAATCCAACGACTTAATATTAAATTTGGTATGCGAATTTTGATTGCAAATATACTTTTATACCATATTTTTGTTTCGGTCTGTTGGGAAAAACCCGTCTAAAAGATAAATTCGATTTTTTGGATAATATTAATAGCATTCTAGTGATTAATTGCCAAAAACAGTCAATCATCACATGATAGATTCAGTAAAATGCTAAATTGAAGCCAAAAGTTAACATTTTGTAATTATTGTATACTAAGTGTGCTCTGAGTTCACATATTTTAGATTTGGGAAGACCAGGTTTTTTTTTATTCAAAATTTATTTCGAAAGATAGAACAATACTATATGGCAAAATACAATATTAATCACTTAACTGTTTTATTTTCTTTACTATCTCATAAGATGACACCTTTTATTTTAAGAATATTTTCTTATTTTGGTTCAAATGGAAATCCATTGAATACTTGATTTATATATGTATTCGAAGTAATTTTAATATTGAATTATAATCGTTATGAACGGTTTATTTATTGCTTACAACTATCAAAATTCGATAAATCGATGCACTTATGGCATTCGGACAAGACAGTTAAGCGGTTAAAAGGTTAACGTTCTTCAGAATTAACGGATTCACCATTTATTCTGGTTTCCTATAAAAATACATGATAATGAGAACAAGTTGAAAACTGTCTTATTCTCTTTATTTTTATTTCCAGATAACAGATGCTAATTTTTTTATTTTATTAAATTTTTAAAGACATTAAATTTTTACGATGTCAATATAATGTTTACAAATATCAAAACCTCTACTTCTTACAAGTAAATTGTTGGGATTAGATTTAGAAGCTAAATTCTTTTAATTTCTCTTTTTATCTCTCTATACATATAATTTTTTCCCTATGCTTCTTTTTGTTCATAAACACTTTATTCACATGGATGTTTAATATTATAGATAAAGTAAAGAGATTCAGCAAAATAACTTGAACTAATTAAATTAAATGCATTTTTTAAAAATAATCATCAATCGAGTTACAATTGGTTTTTGTTATTACATCTACGTGTTTATAATGGCATTAACTTTTTGTTCTTTTTTTACTGGTTTTCTCAAAAACTATAATTATCTGATTTGAGCAAAACTGATGTTGAGCTATTTGATTGTTAAATATAGTGGTATAATTTTTTATAATGGAATGAGAACAACGAAAAAACTATTACATTTTTTCCAAGTAAATAATCAATTCGATTGAACTACCCTAAAATACCTCATGTTTGTAATAACAATAAATTCACTTAAATGAATTTTATTTCCAATAATTCAGAATAGAAAAATACCTAGTGATTATGAAATAAATCTGAAATAAAAGCTGGAATAAAAATAATTTCATTCTCATAAAAAGATTGTATTTGACGAAACCCTACATTTTCATAACACCCGTGAAAGCGAAGTAATCATTGATTGATCTTGTATGACTTCTTTATTTGAAGTATACCAAAAAGAAAGGAATGACATAAAATAAAACATCATTTATCAACACAACAGGCAGTAGAACTCAACGATTTACCAACGCGAAATGTATACTTGAAATTGAAAATAGTTGCAGTCATATATCTTATTTAAATTGAAAATATTTTATTTTATTAATGCTGCTCCGTTACGTTAATATGATATGACTCGGATTCTGAATTTGTTTTTAGTTTGATTTTTTATCACCAAAAGAAACAGTTGAATTTGAAAAATGCATAAAATTTTTGAATTTGCGGTTTGGGAAACATGAAAGGTTATTTATTAACAGGTGAATCCAAATTGCAGAGACACTTCTTGCTATATATATATATATATATATATATATATATATATATATAGCAAGAAGGAGGGAGAGAGAGAGAGAAATGCCAATTTGTTGAATTATTCTGCTAATTAGTCAGTTTAATTTTGCAAGTAAAGTCTAAACAATGATTATTTTCATATTCAAGAATAGTTCTACCGTTCAAACTCACCACGTCATCAACTGAAACAGAGATATTATAAGTCATTGTTTATCAGAAAGAAAAAGAAGTAACCAAAATATGTGTTTAAAATGAAGTTCGTGTTAATATGAGAAATTTGTGTTATGTTTTCAAAAAATAAAATCAAAATTTTAATACATGTTGATATGTTTAAATCGCCTCACCATTAAACCCAGCATAAAGGCTGCTATAATATTTTGCTTCATTTTAATATGCGAATAAAAAAGAGAAGAAAGTCGAAATGGCATTTTAACAATGTTCAAGGAAATGAGTTAATTCAGTTCCAAATGTTTAAAGGACAAAGTTACCATTTCAAATTTCGCATGTGAGGGAAAGTAACCTTTGATCTATATTAATGCCCACTGATAGATTAAAAATTGTCGCTCTCAAATCGGGCCAATTTCAACAAATTTTAAAATCTCAGCATCATATTTCATTACATTTAATAAAATTGACAGAATTATCTATTTCTTCAATTTTCTGCTCAATCTATGATAACCATATATACAATATTCACTTTTATAAAATTTTCAATCAAAAGGCCGCTCACCTATATTCTCTTTACAAAACAAATTTTCTGTATATCAATACACAGTATAGCCATTAATAAACAGACATCCAGATTAAATCCACAACTACTATCCAAATGAACGTACATTTGACATGTTTAGTTGAATTTATTGTTCTGAATGCGGGAACAATAAAGTACAAACTACTGAGATCTTACTCATGCTACAAAACATATAAATGTTTTAAAAGAAATGAAATACATAAACGTGATAAATTCTTTCCCGACAAGGTAATAAATATTAAATTTCTCATAGCTTGGGCTTGCTTTTTGTGTTGTGTCTGTCTATATTTAATTGCTTGTCAGGTTTGCTCAAAACAACAAGTTATCTTAAAACGCAAAAATAATAAATTGTTACCGGTATTCTACTGAAACGATATTCTTCAGTTACTGTCGATGTAAACTCATTGCCACCAGTCGCCTTTTTATTTCAACGTTAGAAAATGATTGAAGATGCAATGCATTTCTTCTTTTCGGTTTTAAATACATTTATAAGTTAAGTTTCAGGACCGTTGATGCACTTAATCGTTTTTCTTATCATTCATACTCTTTCTTATCATTTCTTATCATTCATTTTTTATACATACTCTACTATAGAATGTATAAAAAAGGATTTTTGTGTAAAGTATGGGAAAAAAAGATTACAACGGGATATTAAAAGATTATTCTCATATGATGTATTTTTTGCACTAGTCATAATATAAAATAAAGTACGTGGCTAATCATAACCGGCTTTAAAACAAAATAAATCACTCAAACAATTAATTGTCGCATTGATTACAGTTACATTGCCATAATTCCTCATTTCTTCTTAACAACCCCACTCAGGTCCTCGAAAGAATCTGGTGATCAATGTTATTGGAACAAGAAGTCTAAAATCAAAATTATAAATCTTACGCGGTTTTGTTACAAATTGGTCTCCCCAGGCACAAGCCTTGAATATATTTGTGTCTCCTTCCTCAATCAAGCCCTTCTCCAGGAACTATTAATTTCATCACAATTCTTGAACTCATACTCGTCACCACCCTCCATTTTTCTTTACTGTATTATATATAGTTATTTTTACCGTATTTTAATTTCAACGTGTTTACTTCTTAATAATTCTTTCCACTTATATCAATTTAATCGAAAGAGATTCCTAGAGATTCCCTGGGGGATATTCTATTGCGAAAATAGAAAGAAAAAAAGCACAGAAGGAATTTTTGATGATAAAGAAATTATATTGGCGAATACTCTTTATCTTATGCATGCAAAAAAAATTATATATTTTTCAATACGATTAATAATTTCACTTGAGTAACAGTATTGCGTTACACAAGTATTAACAAAATCTATAGAAAAAAAATAAGATGCCTGGTTTACGAAATTTATTAAGCACAAATAGCTTATGGCCTTATGGATGTATGAAACTGCTTCCAACAAAAGTAAAATAATAGATGAAGGTTAATTTGAAAGGAATTAAAATTTATCTTTTCTTTTTAAATTTAAAATTTACGACTTCGTTCTCTCCTCCAAAGTTTTCAAAATCTTTAGTTTAGAAAAATAATGAAAATCTGTAGAAAATTATATTTCTCCCTTTGTAATATTTATTTAAATGTATTTACATTTACCTAAACTTCATATTATTTAAAATTTTATTAGAATATATAACGCAATTATATTATAAGAGTTCAAATTCGCAATTGTAATTATGTCTATTTTCTTTAGAAAACACTACAAGTGTTCAGTCCACGGATGAGGCGATTGAAGCTGTCTAAAATAAGCCAGGCACATATTTGATCATCTTGAAATAAATTATTTATTCTGAAAAAAATTCCGAATTGGAAATAGAAGGTCTCTAGAATCATCATCATCCTCACCAAAGGAGAATACGATACAATCAAACTCTGATAACACAGAAGAAAATTTTGGTGCTGTATTATTGACTTTTCCGCTGTATGTGATAAGTTTAACAATTACATTGTCATTTCGTTAATGAAACAATTGTTATCCACGGCAACATTTGTACTTTGATGTGTATTTTGGATGAAAATTTTCCTTGTAAATAATAAATTCAAGTGTTATTTATCCTTTATCAATTAAAGCTTCTTTGTCTTTATTTCTCTTCTATTATTTTGAACACAAATGGAAGGAATGAAAATTTTTTGGTCTTTAATAAAACTTCTGTATAAATGATTTTCAAAGTTTTATTTAAAAAAAACTATTTCCAGAAATTGTTCAACTATGGAATATTAGATTGTTACAACAAAACGATCAATGTTTATTAATTTAATTATCATGAAACAATTAATAGCGAATAAATATAAACAGTTTATTACATTTTTTCTTTATTTTAAGAAGAAAATTAATCATATAATGAGTATTCCAGCACGAAATTATATGATATATTTTACACCAGTTTGCAACGTTTTAAATGTAATATAATACTTTTAAAATATTGTGTATTTTCAGGCAATTTCATCTATTAAACCTATAAAATATTAAATATTGGAAATTTAGTTATTATTTAGCTTTAAAAACAGCGACGTTTTGTATATATCAAATTTGTTAAAATATTTTATAATTCCGCCTTTTTTTGTCTTTGAAGCAGTGTATTTCCTGTAGCGCCATGTGGTAAGATACCAATTACTAATTTCTTATTATATCATTTGCCACACACAAAAAAATGCTTTAATATGATATCGCACAATCTAACGCTTAGTATTTCTCAATAAATCTTTCTCAGATCGACGAACTGGTTTAAGAAGTTTGATACTTTTTCTACTTGACAACTGAATGTATAGCTTGCCACTAAATAGAATGAAGTTTTTGTTTGTTAATAATCTTCGTAGACATCTTATTATTCAGTTTCTGAATTAGAAATCAAACTAATGCATTGTCTTTCTGTGTTAATGTTCACTAATGATGACTGATCTGGTATGTACTTTTCATCAGATAGCCTTTTTAGTAAATATAAAGAATATGAAAGTAATTTATCACAAAAGTGATAAAAGAAATTCCCGAGCTTAAAGAATATGCAATATATTTTTACAACGATTCTTTCATTTTATTTAGCGTTATACACTTTTTCTTAAGCAATAATTTATAGATACCAATCATACACTTCATACATAATGATTTTTAACCACATTCCTGAAATATACCAAAAATTTAATAAAAAATAATATATAATTTATTTAGATAATTATTATTATTATTAAAATGCTATTTCCAGCTGCATTTTCACTAACTTTAAAAATTAATCAATAGTTTAAATTGGATATTAATAACATAAAAATAAAATAAGTAAGAACGTTAACTGAGTTAGATCATAATTTAAGAATTCCTCGAAGGTCTCCATAACAATCGACAGTTAGTTTGTGCATTAGCGCAACACGTCGAGTGTCTGTTTATTTTAGTTATAGTAAATTGAATCCAATATTCATTGTGAACCTTTTAAATTTATAGATTACTTTTGGGTACACTAAAGAATATCCACTTTATGTAAAATATGCTTGAAAGGCAAAAAAAAAATGATAAATTACTATGAAATGGTAATCGACAAGTGGTTTTATGCATAAAATACGTTTCATAAACAATCAATCAATCACATTTCATGAATCTATTAATGTTTTCCATGTGTCATTTTCGTTGTATGAAAATATTTTATAAATACCTCAAAATTTTAATTGAAATGGAATCCAGGTTCCTTAAAGATTCTGGTGTCGATTTTGATGATATCCATTACTATAATGTATGTAATTCAAAACCATGAAACTAAATTTTCAAGCAGATGACGTTAATACCTATTTGAAGGTTTTACCGCCACATGAAAGTGCATCCGAGAAACTTAACAGAAATATTTGGGAGTTGTGTAGTTCAAAAGTAAAACAGCGAATATTACATTAAATCTGTTAATTTACAGGTATTAAATTAGACTGAAAGGTATAAACCGTCATCTCTTTATTTTACTCAAAAAAACTAATTTTAAATTGGTGTTGCCAACTGGGAAACTAAAATATTAGATGTATCACGTTTACCACAAAACCATTTGCCAAAAATGTAAACAAAAAAAATTTAGATACAAATCGAATTTTCGAAAAATTCCTTCAAAAGATTGCATGCTTGTCAATTTTTCTACTCATAAGAATGTGACGCCAAATGCAGCAAGTCGGATAAAAGAAATGTGAATGTTATTTCGATATCAAAATTTTATATTTGCATCAAAGCTTGAAGGCAATCAGCCAAGATAAAATATCCTAATATATACTGTATTTCATTCACTATAAAACAAAGCATTACACAAAGTGTACCAAATCCTTTATTCATATGAGAAAGTGTGAAGAAGATTATACTCATTTACAATTCTTTATTTTTTAATTGCTATCAATATCTAAAAATATAAATAATGTAAATAATGTATAATTATATTTATTTCGAATATGTTTCTTCATATGGTTGCTCATTATTTGACAGTTGTTTAAAAATTTAAAATCGCATTTGATAATCTTATATTTTCAAAAAGCTACAGGAAAAAGTCTTGGACCGATAGTAGGTAAAATAATTTAGTGGATATCCGTTAAAGGAAAATGAAGGAAGTTCACCGACATAAAATCAGAAGAATGAGAGGAAAATTAAATAAATAACATCCCCTTTACAAAGGAATTACAGAAAAAGAACTAAGAAAACAACGGTTCATTTTTTCTTTACTATATAATTTATCTTATAGTTTTATATTCTTTGGTTAGGCAGTATAAAATACGATTGCTACATTTTACACTGACATTGTTATCTGAAATAGAAGAAATATTTTTTATTATATAAGGAGAAGGATGGAGAAAGAAATTTTGAAGATTTTTAGTTTTTTATAAGTCTAATAAATTTCACTTAAAGTGTGTTTTCTAAGAGCAAAATGTTTTTACCTTAAATTCTTCCTTGCAATGCTTTTCAGAATCCTGTTAAGATAGAAGAGAATATTTACACACATTTCAAATATTATGTCCATAAGGGTTAGTTTATGTCATTCTGATATACAATACATTCATAAAATAATAAGAATTATGCAAGACAAAATTATGTATAATTTGCCGACACGTTTTTGAATACTTCTTTATAAGAAAGTAGGTGAAATATTTCTAGCTTGTAATATTTATTGTTCCTAATTCCAGTAGAAACGCTGGATGACAAAGAATTTTTATTAGAATTTAGAATTTTTATTAGAATTATTAGAATTTTTATTTAAAGTTTAAAGAAATTATAGAAAAATAGTTAATATTTATATATAAAAATATTAATTATTTATGTATATAATGTGATTTCTACTATACAATTAAGATTTTTGAATATTTAATGTTATTGCATAGTAACAAATATTGTCAAGTGTGTGAGAGAATGAAGAAAAATAAGATGAGACAAAAAAAACCCCTTCAAATTGCTGTTAAAAATATTGTTTTCCTTAATTTCAAAACCTATGAACAGCATCTATTGTCAATTTCTGCATTTTCCTTTAGGCACTTTTACAGTTCAAGAGCTATCCAGTTAAGGATAAGAAAGATGTCGTTCATGAATTGCAAATTTCAACAACGTACTAAAAATTAAACTTTAACACTCAGCGCAAATTATTAACTAAGGGAATTAAAAAGTGCAATGAAAACGGTGATTAAATAGAGCATTTAATGTTAATTACTAAAAATGTATACGAAGAAAAAAGAAATAATTCAGCTTTTACCTTGTATCAGTATTCATTAAATAATAAATTTTAATAAAAAGGAGAATAAATTTGAAATTTTCCGGCAATATTTATGAATGTAACATTACGCTATACACTAGTCATGTCATATGCTTACTTAATATTTTGATTTTTAATAATTTTGTTTTAATTTTAAAACTTTTTATAAAGCCAGCTTTTACTAGTCTTCTAAATATTTATTACCAGTTTCTATTTCAATTAAATTTTCTATTTTCTGGAAAAATGATAATAATGAAACACTTCCTGGAATAAATAATTGCTATTTAATATTGTCAGTAGTAAAAAATACCCGAGGCTTCAAACAAAAAAAAAACTTAAATTCTTATCTCGGGGATCAACGACATTTTGCTTCATTAAATTGAGAATTTCTTCATTTCTGGTAGGAACGAATGAAATTGAAAACAGCTGGCGTTCTTTATAAAGAATGTATTAGAATAAAAGAATAATAAGAAAAACAAAGAATATTACAGCAAAAACTGAATTTTCATATTTCTCCTTGAATAACACCACATTTTCTTTAGCAAACCGAGAAAAAAAATTCTTTTTAAAAGAATTCAGAACTGAAACTAACAACATCCTTCTTAATTAAAAAAATTCAAATAGAAGAATGTGCTTATTTAAGAAAATTGGTAACGTATTAATTTGCATTTTAATGAAAAAGCCCTGTCAAAAAAATTAAAATAAAATTGATTACACCTAGAATTTTTTTTTTGTATTTTTCAAAATAGATTTATATAATTGGAACAATTTCAGAAAGACAAAAATTTCTTGATTTATATTTTCTCTTATTGTCCGATTTTTATATTTTATTACTTACACTCTTATTTTTGTTTAATATTTAGCTTTATTTCTTCAATTAGTTTTTATTTAATAATTACCTATATCTATTCAATCTAAGAAATTCTAACCTCTTCAAGAAACCTGAATTTTTAAATAGAGTACTATAGAATTTATCTGTAAACTTTATCAACCTTGCTTCTGAATGCTCAGCCATTTGATTTTCTTAATATCTTAAGTGGATTTCATATGTATTAAATAAATAAATAAATTTGAGAAATATATTTGTTTACATAATTCCAAACATTATTTAATATTTTGTTCATGTAATTAATTTTTCACTTTACTCTACAATAAATAAGCTAATTAAGTGACAAAACATTTAGTGACAAAATCAGTTTTCATTTAGCATATTTAAGTGGAATCTGTTTTTTTCCTGAAAACACATTCTTTGCTCATTTCCTTAACAATAAATTTATTTTTCTAAACATAATGAGTAACTAAACTAGAAAGTATTTAAAAATAATTCTAAAGAAACAAAATGCATGTCTGCTTTTGGAGAATTTTTATTATAGATAGAATAAAATATTATCATTAATGTAATTTTCTTAATTTATATACTACTGCTGATTTAATTCTTCTGATTCATTCTGTAAATAGCCTGCGTAGATATTTTAAGAAAATTTAATGTCTGTGGGTTTTTGCGTTCTTTTTCTGATCGAGTTTTTTATTACATGTTTAAAAAAATTATTATTTTAATATATAAAAACTTTTTCTAGACTGTTGTAGATGGGAAGTGTTTATAATCCTTTTCTCCAAATGTTTAATAAAAATATTAATAATATTTCTTTCATATTGTCTGCATATTTTCTCATTTTTTATTTCCCATTATCTAATAAGAATATTTTTCCTTTCAGTCTCTAGTTTCATTTCTGACATCCTCAGTTGTATAAATTTCATAAAAATATTTATCAAAATATTTTATAATTATTCAAGGTGACTTAAAATGGATTTGGAATACTATATACGCTTTTGTTGTTTTCATAAACTGTTTACATGTTCTCCTGTGTTCATAAAATATTTTTGATGGCGTAATAAATAGTTAAAAGGCAAAAGGCATGATTATTTGGAATGCCCAACAAGAGAAATGTGTATTTGGCGTAACATGATCTTAATACCAAAATTTCAAAAATGTTTTTAATTTCTGAATAAATAATTGAAATTTATTACTGCCTGTGCTTTTGTATGCATGCATACAGAAATTAAAAAAAAAATACAGTAAGCATAAAAAATGACACTTGGTAAGTTTTCCCACCAATATTATATTAAATTTAAATTCCATTTTTCAATAGTTTTGACATTTATTTTTAAACATATCCACTATATTTTTATGCTGTTATCAAAAATAATGATGGGAAAACCGTTTCCTCAATTTTTCTTTTACGTAAAAGAAAAAAAAATATATTTTATTTAAATATAAGGAAAGAATGATTAACTACTACATAAACAACATATTTGTTTTGATATAAAATCAGCCGTAAGTTTTTTTTAAATACTGAGGAAACGCTATGCGTATCTACTTCTCAATTTT
>JAPMOR010078378.1:95317-121360 GCA_026543865.1 Argiope aurantia
TTTTTTAAATACTGAGGAAACGCTATGCGTATCTACTTCTCAATTTTTGTTGTTTATAATGGCTCTTTTTTAAATACTGAGGAAACGCTATGCGTATCTACTTCTCAATTTTTGTTGTTTATAATGGCTCTTGGTCGAAGACGAAGTCAGCAATTTTAAGGCAAGGGAGCGTCCCTTGATTTAATAGCGCCAACTAGGGTCAAGAGTACGTCTTAGCTACTGACGCATCACATTCGCTCGCACAACCCTTTTTTATCGTGGGACACATTCAAACATCTGACTGAAAAAACAGATGAAGCATAACCACACCCAAACCGGGACTCGAACTCAGGACGCCCAGATCACGGGGAAGACGAGCTACCTCTATGTCAGGACGCCGTCTCTCAGTTTTTATTTACCATTATTATCAACTATTGACCTTCTACAGGAAAATGAAAAGCTGTTGCTTAAAACATCACATGGAGAATCGAAACAATTTAATCTTTATGATACAAAGTCTTTTAATTACTACTGAAGCATGATTATAATAATCACATGAGGTTAAATTATGCAGTGATCAATTGAAACTTTCCCGATATATACTTACCAGTTTTATATATCAATATTGCTATTAAACTGTGAGAAAAAACAAATAATGAAACAGATAAAGACCGTAAAATGTATACCAATATTGAAACATGATTTAAGAACACAAGGAATCAATAAGAGTGTTTTTGTTATTCTTTTATTATGGGCATTTAAAGACTTCAATATCAGACATTCATTATGGTGTCTTCAATTGCTTGCTTTATTTACAGATTGAATGCAGAACACACTAATTGGACACTTTCAGCTGATCTCTTCTGCTTATAGATATAAGTACCCGGTTTAATAACTTCGGTACAAACACGAACCTTTAACGAGAAAGGGAATGTTCTTATCTGCAATTATTGCTGATATTTGTCTAGTGTAAGTTTCCTTTTATTAGAATGATTTCATCTGCATTCGCTTCTCTTCACAAAATCGTGTCTGCTCTCACATTTCTAGAACAAATACCCCATCTAATTTCAAGAGGGCGCAATTCTATATGATACTGACAAATCCTAAGTAACTGCAATTGCTTGTTAAATAACTATTTAAGAAATTCAATATCTCTTCGATCTCTGTTTCAAATGCCGCCCAGTTTTAATTCATCGCTACATTGCAACATCATTAGGAATAAAATAAGAGAATTTTTTTTCTAATATTTTAGTAGTGTTTTAGTTTTTTTAGGATTGTAATATAAACAGTTTTACAATCAATGGTATAGCATATTGTGTTGGGATGAAGCGAGCGGACTATTTTTCTGGCGTAAGAATACCTGTGTGTTTTCGCTTTTGCTTCGTTCCGGCACCATTCATCCCTCGAACTACTTAACATGTTACTGTGTTCGTAACTGTCGATACCTGCGTTCTTTTGTTTTCGTTTTCTATATATAATAAATGTGCTATCTTCATGAACCCAAGCTGAGATTTATAGAAAAGTAACAACACATATACAAACATAAATTCATGATGTTCAGTAAATGATAACTTAATTATTTTTTATGTTGTTCAATTAAAGAAAAACAGCAGTTTTCTAATTTTTCAGAAAAAATATACTTTTTCAGAATTTGAATACTTTTTCTCTTTATAATTTCCATTATTTTCTGCATCATTTGTATGAAGATTACAAATGCGAAACAGCAAAATCAAATTCAAAGTTTAATTAGATGCTGGTTTACTCGTACAGTCAGGTTTTGAAGTCCACTAACTCATTAAGGGTAATGATTCCATTTGGAAGATTCAGTTGCATAATAATAAAAATAGGTGTTGGTCTAGAAAACGGTATGTGTCATTAATTTAAAATATAAAGATTATATTATTAATGGAATTATGATCATGATAGTATCAAAAAAAGGAAGAATTTAATTGAAATTAACACAACGAATGCATGCTCCCTGTGACAGCTGTCGCTCTCAAAAGGCTGCTATTCTGTAATTGTGGATGATGAATTTATATGCGAGAAAGCACGATTAGATGAAGCATATATTTTTATGTATTAAAATGTATTGTTTTCGCCAATACTGACAAAAAAAATCGTGTATGAAACTTTATGTGAATAGATAGTTTTCCTGGAAATACAAGAATAAAAAGAGAAGTAATATATTCGATTTAGTAAAATTATAGAATATTGTCCACTCTGAAAAATCATCACGTTTTAAGATTTCGTTGAAACGTAAGAATAAATCTTTCGAACGTAATACAAATTTACGCTAGAATTAATAATTATTTTAAAATGCATATTTTTCTGCAAATTCACCTTTTATGAATTATTCATCATGATTCTTTAAGTTGTTAAACATTCCTTCGATTCATTCCCATATGATCCGTTAAATACGAAAAAACGTTCCTTATACTGTTTTAAAGCAATAAAATACATTGCAAGGTTCGATGAAAAATTTCAAATCTGCATTTTTGCTTTCATTGAGATATATACTAAGTATTTTTCTTTGAAATCAATTTTCACAGACTTTGCAGATTTAAATGGGAACTTGCAAAAATTTCTTCTCCCTAGGCATGGTAACCAATTTATATCGTTAGTTCATGGACGATTAAAATTTCCTATTTTTTTCTTATTTAAAATTGTGCTTTATGATTGAATATTTACATTCATTTATCCAAGTCAAAACTTCTGAGTTCTTTCTGAAATATTCAGAATACGATGAGGGAAGGATAATTCTCAAATGTCCTAAATAAACCGAATTCTTTGACTACATTTCCTGAAGTTTTTGATTATTATTTCATAAAGAACATGACCATATTTTTTATCATGTAAATTCAATAAATATTCTTTCTGTAAATATTACACATTAAATATTATCTTGCCTTTTCAGTTGAAGATATCTTTCATAAATTTAAAGATAATTGGAATTCGTTCTATACATTTCATATTTTAAACCAGCTCTACACAATTAAGGAAACTAATTAATTATTGATTAATTAATTAGTACTATTAATAACTAATTATTAATTCATTAATTAGTAATATTAATAATTAATTATTAATTAATTATACTAATTAATTACTAAGTGAATTATTGAATGAAGTGACATAATAGTACTCAGGGATATTGCAAGCTATATTTATTCTTCCTTGTGTTTGAAGAGTAATAATTTTAAATCTAATATTTGGACTTATGCATGTTAAATTCAAAACGGTACTTAGAAATAATTGAAATACACCGGAAAATTTCAGCTCAAATCAATACTGAATTATTTTAAAGGATAATGAAATGTCAGTATCAGGATGTTTCCCGCAGAGACGGACAGAAAAAAAAATTAATAATGTATTCCTGAGCTTGTAATTTTAATTCAAAAGATTATTAATTTATTTATTTTTGGTTAAGAACAATGAACTATTTTACAATGGAATCAATATCTTGTAAGAAAAATTCACTAAGTTTTTCAAAAATATTTTGAGAGGAAAACAGTTTATACGATGCATTTAATTAATTTTCTAGTTTCCACTTTTTATTAAAAATCACAAACTTACCTAAAACATCCTTATTCCTTTAAAATATGTAATTGAATAAGGAAGTAAATGTAATTGATAAATAAATGGGAAACTTTTAATTTTGCATTAATAATAAAATAATCAAATATACTTAACAAGTGGAAAATAGCAGAAAAATAACAAAAAGGAATATCTTAGAGCTTACTCTATGTAGAATACAGATGAAGACATTTTTGCTATTTAGAAAATGTATCAGTAATTAACATAACCTTTTGTTTGAAATATAACAGAAAATTTTGCATCTGAATTTAAAATCAGAGGCAAAATTTTATCTTTGAATTATAAAAATACAATTTATTTTTGTTTCCATGGTAACTTTGTTGATTTTATTTTTCGAAAAAAAATATTCTAACATTCAAACGAAAAATGAAGAACGAAAGAACATTTTGAATCCATTTTCTTTCTGGTGAATGAAAATGGGACTGTAATAAAAATTAATTAATTTATCATTTTAAATAACATTTTAATTGAGTAAATGTATAATATTTCTTTCAAAAGTTAAAATCTTCTTCTATCTTATTCTTACATGTGCTCATTTTATTTCCATTAATTACTTCTCCATTAAAAATGAGAATAATTTTCAGAATTTATCACAACCATTTAAATGAATTAATTTCGTACGAAAGGGAAGATATTTCTAGAACGTAGGATAACATATCGAAATAAGAAGATTAAAAGAATTATGTTCAAAATACTTCTGATAATATTCACTAATTTTGTTTCAAATGAAAATATTTTCAATACATATTGTTGATATGTAACTAAAATGAAATCAAAATGAAAGAATGTACTTTCAAAAGACTTTTTTGCATTGCTGTACTGAGTTCATATATTTAAGTATATATCATACTTGCATGAATGTATACATCATATGTGCTGTAATATCGCACTAACTTTTTTTTTAATGCAAAATTAAAAAAATTAAGATTTGAACAGATAATAACTTTTGTTTACAGCATATTTAAATTGAGTATAGAAATTTTAATGGAAACTTGAAGAATAAAATTTAGAAATTTAAAGAAATAATTTGTTTATTCATTTACATTTTTAATTTGAGTAGTATGTACATAACACAAATTTTAAATACCTTCTCTTGCCTTCTTATGCTTATTAATAATTTTCTTTTATAATGAAAAATTATAAGATTATTTTAATGAAAAATAGCTTGCATTAAAGTTAAAATTTTAAGAAAGTGCATAATATACAAAAATATGTCAAGTGTTCAGTAAATAATGTTTCCTTTGTATCTTAGTGAACCTTTAATAGGAACTAAAATTGTGAGAAAGTACCTTTATTATGAAAAAATTCATATGGCTGTGTTATGTTTACATAATACATCTTTGTTTTGGTATTTCCAATTTTTCATTAATGTACTTTTTTTAATAAAAAAGCACATTATTATTACGAAGGATTCTTGATAATTAAAAAACATATATATTTTACTTTCCGTATTATTATTTTTAAATCTAAAAGAAAATCTTTTAATGATTTAAAAGAAATTCTGGTTATTGTATCAATAAAATCAATATATTTCTTTCATTCTAGAAATTGATTTATATAACCCATTGATATTTTTCTGAAACTTTGCAAGAAAAAAAATCATAAATCAAAATAACAACGAATTTATTCAAAAAAGTTTACACAAATTATTGAAGTTGGAAAATTACCATCAGAACTGTTTTTTTAAATTGAAAAATAGAAATGCGAAAAGAAAAAATACATCTTATATATATATATATATATATATATATATATATATATATATATATATATATAACTGAAATATTTTATTTACTGTTAAATTAAAGATATTATATAAAATTAAGAAAGCATTTTTTATGAATCACATTCCATCCGTTTATCTCAAAAGTTTTGAATTATTATTCTATAATCTATTGAAAAATTGTAGATATTAAACATAATACAATAATAATAAAAAAATATCTAATTAACCATTAAATGCATTTTGAACGTTGCTAGTAAGCATGAAACGCGGTATAAATCTGGAAAATAGTGCACTAAAAATGTGTCACTTTTTATCACTCTGAGCGAATTTTTGTATTGCTTTGATATCAATGATATTGAGAAAATTAGCATAAAAATTAAGGAAAAGATAGAGAAAATGAAATTAAATAGCACATACTGGATCTTAAAGACTTCACAATGTAATCGTTTCATAAATGTTATTTTAAATCTGATTTCGTTTTGTTTTATTAATAATGAACTTTTTAGCTCTTATTCTCTTAACATATTTTAATTGCAGCTGCTCTTGGCGGAGTGTCAAGTTCTGTCGCTCCAAGCTATAACTGAAACTCGCCACAGCATCTAAATATACATAATCAATTAATGTTAGATTCAGAAATGCCATGTTTGCTTCGTATTAAGATACGCGTTTTTCCTTCATGAGAGTGGACTCTTTGAACCATCATCAAGTATAATTTGGAATCAAAATGAAAGAATATACTGCGTTAATTACTGTTAACGAAATGACGCAAAATTTAAATATGATTTGGAATAATTCAAAGTAATTAATCAAATTACGAAATCTAACATTTCACTCCAGGTATATTTGAATAAATTGGCTAAATGTTGATAGAGAAAGCTTGCTAGTAAACTAAATAAACCGAACATATCTCAACTATGGTTGAAAATATTTAAAAAAAAAGAAATCTATGAATTAAGTAAAATATATTGCACACACAGAGAGTAACTGCTAGCATAAAAATTATTCGAAAAATATATTTGTAATCAGTAAATTGGGAATTATATCCCTAAAAATATTTGTTAACAAATAATTCGTTAACAAATAATTCGAAGAAGGCATAGCATTTGTTTTATATCAATGTTGTCAATTTATTGTGTGTGAACTACAAGCCTTGCATTAATTATAGAAAAAGAAATCAAATTGCTTTATGTTCTTTTTAAAACATTAATTGCTTGAACATAATCATTTTACAGTTTTAAGACTCGTTTTATCGAATACAAATAGATTGAGAAAACATTTCTTAAAATAACTTTTATTAGTATTGTGGATAATACATTTGTGATGTTAGAATCTAATTTTTAACTGATGAAAGTGTGATTGTAAGGAAAATATAACTGACTCACTTTTTGAAAAGATATTTGAGCTTCTGTTAAAATAGTCATTAATTTTCCAAATAGTATTATGCTTATTATATTAAGAATTATACAAAAGCTTGTAGTACTTAATGATTATATAAAAGACGTAATTATATATCGAAATTATCTTTTATTAAAATAAAATTATTTCTTTTTATTTATATATTAAAAATTAATATTGTAAATTCCTTAAATTTAATTAAATTAAAAATAAAAATAATTGGGACTTTTCGTTTTTATAATTTTGTATTTTATTTTATATAGAAATTTTACAGGCTGTTTTCTATCAGATAAAAATAAATTTAGTGCCCTGAATTTATTTTGCGCCTTTCAATAAATTTCTATTTATTTATTCACTTCACAACATAGAAAGGAAATGAACTTTATTTATTTATGAGTCAGAATAAGATTTAAAGTTATAAATTATCATCAGAGAAAATAGGAATGGTGTCTTAGAAGTAAATGCAAAATATTCATTCTGATTTGGTTTGTTCGGAACAAAGATTTCCTGAGAAATCCTGATTTCTAAGAGAATCTTTTTTATTTGCAATTTTTATATGCTTGATTCCAAGTATTTCTTTTCTTTTTCTGTTCTAATAGAATAATAGCGTATGATTTCAAATGGATGTGATATTCAAAAAAAAAAAAAACGAAGATATAAACTTTGGAAATTCGTGGAAATCTTTACAAATGTCAGTTGCACTAGCAAGGAATAAAATATTTATTCATTTGGTTAACTTCTTTTGTAACAAAATTGGTAGTTTATACCGGTTTTGGAAGACTAAAATTGATAATAACTAGTTGGCAGTAGTAGCAAAATTTTAAAGAAATCATTTACAGGGACGTAATAAAAATTCAATAAGAAGCATCATTAAAGGTAATTTTTGACCTTATATTGAAAAAAAAAACTAAAGAGAATATCAACACAAGGATGTTATAAATAATTTTATCGCAAATCAATACCTAATCGTTCAATAACATTTCTATTTCCAGATATTGTACAAAATATGACCGTTTTAGGAATTTGATGGAATTTTTTCAGAAGGATAACTTTGAATCTTCATCCATTTCTTACTTAAATAGCAAGAACACAGAACTGTGCTGTCGAGGAAATGCTAATGTTATATGAAAGCTGTTCCTTTCATAATGAATATTTTATCATTTTGGAAAAATAATTATTGAATGTTACGCTTTTTATAAATGTTTGAAACTAATAATACTCATTAATATTGTTATTGTTTCTTAATTCTTTAGTCATTTAATTTATCCAGTAAAATTATCCCCCGGGGGTATCTCGCAATTGAGGATGAGAAGCTTCCTGCATGGTGGTTGGTTCTCGCTATCCTGGAGGGTACATGAAAAGGTGGAGGTTGAGTCCTCCCATCGATGACAGGACGTACTTCCTTAGGGAAAGGTTGTATCGTGGTGGGTGATGGCACTTTGGTAGTGTCCAGCCAGTGTTGATGTAGCGGCTGTCCCGTCGTTCAGGTTTTTATCCGTGTCCCTTCAAGGCTGGTCAGAGAGTCAGAGTCTTATCCAGTAGAAGTTAATATTCATCAGCACTCTCATTTATCTATCTGAAACTAAGAAATATGGAACATTCATATATAAATTACTAAAATTGTTCAGTTTATTCTGCATTCAAATAATTCTACAATAAAGAAAAAATATTTTGGTCCTTACTTTTCTGTTCTTATCAAATATGAAATCATATGTGAAAAAATTCTTTAAATTTAATTCAATGCCTCTATATGAATAAGAGACTACTAACAGATTTTTCCAACGATATTCAGCATATAAAATAAACATTTCAAAAATCAAAACGATGCTTATTTTTCTCCTTGTTCGTGATTTGCTTTTGACGGCTTAAATTCCATGGCTGCTATGCATTTCGTAGAATTAAAAGTCATAATTTTTATACTTTTCCTTCAATATATTTTTTGTTTATTAAGATTTTTCGAATTTGAAATGTATTACTTTCGGAAATATATGAACCAGTTCTGAAAGAAGTCTGAAATGGTGATGCATATTGATTAGATTAAAAATAATGTAATTTACAGTAAAAAAGTCACCAATTCAAACTTCGCCCTACCTAAAGGTCAATTCCCAAATCTCACAATATTTGCATCTGAATTTTGTATTTCCTCGTTTCTCTTGCTTTTAAAATTTCTATTTTAGGAAAAAATGGCAGAAATATGAATTGATTATTAAAATATTCATTTTAATACGTTCGATATTTTAGTATATTCGCTTACTAAAATATTCTTTCTATTACATATTCATTTCATTTCATTTCGATATCATTAATTTCTTTGAACTATGTTATTAAACTCCATCACCAATTTTATGATTAAAAATACATCATGTTTATCTCATTTTTTAAATTTATTAATACTTCACTTTGCCTTACATTTTTAGAGTGAACTTTATCCAGAAAGTTATTAAAATACCTATAAAGGCAAAAATACAATATAACAGGTATCGTAATATTTCATACACATTTCGTGACTTTATAAGTAAGAAAAATATGTTAATTCCCTAAAAGAACGTATTTTTTACATTTACCATCTATATAATATATTTTTTTTTGTATTCGTAAGCAGCGCTATTCTGAAAAATTAATCGTTTTTGCATTTTCATTATATGATGATTATTTTAGAAACCGTATAATATATAAAACTCTCATATTAAATTTTAAGAATCATGAGGCCAATCATGAATTTTAGGCCAATTCAAATTAGCAGAAGAAATAAATTATTTTACAATCTTAACAAATAGACATTTATATATATATTAGTTTTTGAAAAAATATGAATTTATTTTAATGTTATATTCATGATTTTTATTTAAAATTTATATTTTAAGTTCTTTTGGAGAAATATCTAAATGCTTTCTTTTTCATGTACAGATTAGGAGTTCACCACTTATCCACTGCTTCGTATAACAAGTTTTCACAGAATTTCTCATGAAAGAAAATTTTACATGTACATAATGTGTATCAGCTTTTACAGGAATTTACTTAAGCGTTTCTAATCTTGGAAATTTGAACACAAAACTCAATTGATTGGAATAAGGCCTCGAAATAGAATCTTATTTACGTAATAAATCAAGAAACGACAATAGGTAAATAATTTAAAAGAAATTGTCCAGAACTTTTGACCAGATAAGAATTTTTATTTTCATTTTTAAAAAATTTCTGATTTCTAAACGCAGTTACATTTAATATTGTACATAAACCACTATTGAAATTCATGCAGTAAAAATAAGTTAATTTTCGTGTTTAAAAATAATATTTGTTACTGAAAAATCATAAATTATTTTTGAAACTAAAATAATTCAATTAAAATCTAAAGCTTAAAATACTTTAATTAAAATGGCATGTAAATTTAAGAATTAGCATCTGTCTTAGAATATATATAGAGAGTAATATGCTAGAGTCCCAAGTTAAAAAAGCAATCCTAAGTTGAGAAGTTTTATAAAAACCATTTTTTTCTATTCTTGTATTAAAAAAGGGAGAAGTAGAATCTGCCTTAGAATTTAAGAAACAATATGATAAAGTTGCAGTTAAAAATTTTAATCCTCGGTTGAGATGCTGAATAAAAACCTCTTTCTCTCACTGTAATAATAAAAATGCAGGAAGTAATTTAATTAAAATTTATTTTTGCATGTTTTATAGTTCGTCGAATATTTAATTAACACGCACTTACATATTCAACAATTACTGTTTTTTCATACCTGATTTTATTTTAAATTTTCTTTTTTGAAACATTATTTGTTCTTCCTAAGGAATATTGTGCAAATAATCCGCTTTGGACTGCTGCTTTTGCTTCAACTATTAAGATGGTATATCAAAAATTTTCATGAAGTTGATGTTATCTATACTTATAATAAAGCTCAATGTGTGTGTGCGTGTGTGTGTGTGTGTATGTTGGCGCTCTACAGGCCAGATCATTCAACCTACAGCTACCAAATTTGGCACGTGTATACATTGGAGACCGGGAATGTACACCTGGGGTTATTTTTTCGAATTTTTAAATAGAATTTTATTTATTTAAAAATTAAGCGAAATTTTGACGTGTTTCTGCTATAACTTCCGCACTATTACCGCACAAAAAAGATTTTTACAGGAAGTTAAAGATCAAAAATTTATCTTTTAAATGATACTAAGGTTTTAATCTTAAAATTAAATTTCTATTTTTAAATAAATATTTTAACTATGTTTTTCAATATTTTTTTTTCGTAAAAAATAAAAATTAAGATTAAGCACGTTTCGCAATTCATGGAAAAAAATCAGCTTTTTTCAAAGTGTTGCCATCACATGGATTAAAGTCCCAATTAAAAAAAAAATAATCTTTTTGGAAATCAAATCTGCAAAAATATGATTTTCGGCACAAGTCTGTAGAAAATGAAACAAATATGAAATATTATTTTTTCTTAAAAATAAATTCAAGAAAAATTATTTTATGATCTTTTACACTCTCTATACAGGGTGTTTATTTAGTCCCGGACCAATTTTGATGTTTAATGACTCATAAAATAATGAAGATATAAACAAACTTATGGCATTTATTGATGGAATAACTCATATATTTTCATTTTCAGGTTTGAATATTTTTACTTTTGTAAATATCGTCTGCGCTGTGGTTAATTACAAGATAATTTTATTTTCCAGTCTAATTATCTGTACTTTTCTAAATATCGTCTGCTTATTAATTGCATTTTTCTCTCTTTTGTTTTTGGCAACTATTGAAATGTTATGTTTACTTTTGATGTGTTTGTTCTATGTAGTAGTTCATTGAGCTTTATTATAAGTGTGTGTTGGCGCTCTACAGGCCAAACCATTCAACCTACAGCTACCAAATTTCGCACGTGTATACCTTGGAGGCCGGAAATGTGCTCCTGGGGGTTATTTTTTCGAATTTTTAATTAGAATTGAATTTATTTAAAAATTAAGCAAAATTTTGGCGTGTTTCTGCTATAAATTCTTAAAATATTACCACACAAAAAGGAATTTTACATGAAGTTAAAGATCAAAAATTTATCTTTTAAATGATACCAATGTTTTAACCTTAAAATTAAATTTCTATTTTTAATGATTTTTTAAATAAATATTTTAAATATATTTTACAACAATTTTTTTTCGTACAAAATAAAAATAAAATTTAAGCTGCTCGAGCACGTTTCGTATTCATGGGAAAAAATTAGCTTTTTTCAAAGTGTTGGCATCACATTGATTAAAGCTCCAACTAAAAATAAATTAAATCTTTTTGGAAATAAAATCTGCTAAAATATAATTTTCGGCAAGTGTTTGTAGGAAAGGAAACATATATGAAATATTATTTTTCTAAAAAATAAATTCAAGAAAAATTATTTTATGATCTTTTACACTCTCTATTATTAATTCAATAAATCAGTTTTATTTTAAGGAAGTTTTGTTTAATATGAACAGGATATCCATTCAAATCAGGGCCACACAGCTGATTTGTAAACCTTAAGTAAGTCACAGATCTGCTAAAATGCTCTAAATGGAAAATGATTATATTTTATGTAACTTGATTTAATAAATGCTCTAATAAATAACGAATTTTTGATTTTACATTAAGCTTTTGCTGTGGAAATTACGAATAACAAAATGTTTTTGAAACACTAATATTTTAAATAAAAAGAGTTAATTTCTAATCAACTAAATCAATCACTTAAACTGACTGATTTATGAAAATTTGAATATCACTAATCAATAAAAAAAGGATAATTTTAGATTTTCCATCGATCGTTTCAAAGAAAATACGCCAATCAGCGTGCAGGTTTCTCAAGATTAATTAGCTTAAGATTAAGAAAATGTTGAGTTTTTCTAAATTTTTAACATTCAAAACTTCATAAATAAGTTTTAGTTGATCGTGGAAAACAGAAACATTCATTCATTTATTTAAAATTTGGTGTGTTCTGAATATTTCTCAGAATATGATACCTTACTGCATTAAATTTAGACTTCATAATTTTTGAAATATATTTATAGGCCGGAACAAAATATTATTATTGATTTCATTTCAATCCTTTTGAAAGCAAAACTAAAAACTAAATTTTATGCTGCATCTGAGAAATTTTCGTTGAATTATTGTTTTAGACATTACATGAATTAATGAAAAATATTTTGTAGTTCACCTAAGACTTAAATACCGAGCCATTCTGTTTGCAATACTCATATTCAGTAATAATAATAATAAATAAATAACAATAAAGGTGATAAATAAAATAAAACGCTTGGTTTTATTTAAAAATATCTTTATATTAATTGCAATTTCATCATTTCCACTTTAAATTAAAGTTGAAGTTTTACCGGAAATGACAGCAAATTAGTAAAATATATATAGTAAATTGAAAGAAACGATCTAAAGAACAGTATAAATTTGGTATGACTATCAAAATTTGAAGATTAAAAATGTTTTGTTTGAGAATCTATTAAGAGACCAGTTACTTAAAATATTTATTTGAAAATTGTAGTGAGCGGTAATATTGGCGAACCGGCTGGTCACCAAAGGCGGCTAGTATAATATAAAACTAATTCTAATTGAAAAATGTTTAAGAAATTTATAATTTATATTATAATTTTTTCAATGATAAAAGAATTTTCTACAAAGTCGACCATCTTAGAATTGGAACAATTATTAAAAAGTGAAGATATACCGCTGTTTTGAGTTCAAAAATTTAAAATAATTCAGACTAGTGAACTAACCATCAGATCAATAATTCTGAAGCAAAAGTAAAAATAAAAAGGAAACAGGAAGTCAAAGAAAATTGTTATGAGAGCTCTTCTCTGAGTGAGTATTTTGTTATCTTTTAAAAAATAGTTATTTTTGAGCAAAATATACGATATTCTCTTTTCGAATTATAGAAGGAAGTTAAAACAGTGATATAAAGTCATATTTTTATGACAAATTTTTCATAAGTCATTTTTTAAAAATCATATTTTTCAAGTGTTAATGAATATGCACGATTTAAACACTAATTGTCTGCATGAATCTGCATGTTTATAAGTTATGTTCGCTTCTGTGAGATAAGAGTGATAATTAAAATAAACTTATGTATTTTAAGCAAATGTAGTCTTTGATTTTAGAATTTAATACTGTGAAAACTCTGGAATGTAATTTATATTTATGTTTATATAATCCTTAAATTTTTTTCCTTATATATAAAAAATGACAAAAAGAAAGTCTTTTTCATGCAAGTTTGATATATCTACAGCAGAAAAGTTCAATTAATATTTTCTTGATTCGCTTTTTCTAAGCATTGTGGCTTCTTTATTGAAAATATAACATAAAATATACATATAACATAAAATACAGTATTTTTTGTCATATTGATATATTTTTTTAAATAAATTATTATATATTGTGAATCCATTTTACATGTTTATAAGGTAATATGATGAAACCCAATTGTCGCTTTCATTTGATATTCAGAATAATAGAAGAAGCTATAATTGTAAATATATTTACTATCTTTGAAATATTTTTTATACTTACATTTTATTAAATTTAAATTTGATATTTGGTGCGACCAAAGTATTGACATTTTTTTCAGAAGCAAATTACAATTTAGGATATCTTAACTCAGAAGTTTCTAGAAATATATAGAAACTTTAAAATTTCAGTCAGACTTAAGACCGAAAAGCTTTATTCCAACACTTGATGCTTAAATGCTGCGTTTATTATTATTAAAATCATAAAAAATTATATTTATTTCTTTAGAAATAGAGGTACATATATATTTTGTAAAAAAAAATTTTTGGCCACTTTTCGAAGAATTTTTATGTTATCTTGGTAAAAGAAAAGAAATCAAAGTCACTCTAACTCAAGTTTGCTATAACGAAATAAACTACTGTCAGCTCTTTTGAATATATATGAAAACGAATATTTATGAATAAAAAGTTACTAAATTAATTTCATGAAGTGATTTATCTAAGAAAATGTTTATTGATCATACCTCTTAACAATGGCGTCAATCGTGTTTTTAAAATTTAAATCTATCCAGTAAATATTAAATGTCCAGGAATTTAAATGAATATCTGCATAAATAGATAATACTACAGGAATTTTCTTTTATTTTTTGCTATATTATTCTTAATAGAAAAGGGGAAAAAAGATGTTGCAGTATGTTTTAATAAAGAATTGTTTAAAATAAATCAACGATACTAGTATTGTCATTAAATTTATAAAATTTATTATTTATAAATTATATTATATAATAGTTTTGCAAGAAAAATTATGCCACAAGATTATTTATAATATTTACACTTTTGATAATTTATATTTGATACCTTTATCTGTGGATAGGTCATTCATTAGTATTCAAATTGAATTTTCGTCTAGCATTGGATTGCAAGCATTAATATTTATTACTTTATTTTATTGGCTTCAACATCTCATCAGTGGGAAGACAATCGATAAATAGTCAAGGAATTTTGAAAATACTATGTGAGATATTTTCATAAGAGTCAGTACTTGTCTGCTCAAAGGCAGAGTAACATGCAACTAGCCTAGTATGGAATTATTCCGGATTATTTTTCTCATCATATGTCCTAGTAAGGAATGTTAGTCTATGCTCAGGAATATTTGTCTTTAATTGAAAAAAAAATACTTTTAAAACTGTTATTTAAATCCTAATTACGCCTTTTTAAATGAAGAGTTTCACAGATATTTTATATGTAACGCTTATTAAACGTTACTGTTTAAGGCTTTATATATATATATATATATATATATATATATATATGTGTGTGTGTGTGTGTGTGTGTGTGTGTGTGTGTGTGTGTAATGATATTTTAACTCTAATTTCAATTTAATTAATTTTCAAGATTTTATCTTAATTTAACCCATAGTAGCTTTATTCTAAAATATTCTCTTATTTCGTGATCCAATTCCACTGTTTCTACTTAATTAATTCAAGGGAAGCTTTGTTAAATTGCAGAATCAGCTGAAATAACTTTCCCACACTCCACGTGAAGAGGCAAAATACCGCTGATGAGGCAAATTCTTTTTGAAAATCTCCCTGTATTTCCCCTGCCTTCTCCACGCGTGTAACGAAAATCCCTATCGAAATCTCGTAATATATTAGCGCTATGAAGAAATGTTTTCCCTATCAAAATCATAGGTTATATAAGACGAGGGATAAACTGTCCAAGAGCTTTTTCCTCGTACATATGCCTGCTTCTTAAAAATGAAATAAAACGACGTCGCGAAATAGCAAGTCTCTTCACTATCTTCAAACTGCATTTTGCTTCACATAAAATAATGTTACATATTAAAAAGTCGACAAGGATAGTTTCCTGTGAAAAATTCTCAAATTAATTAAAATTAAATCCGCTGGTCAGGCTTCAACTTTGCATTGCGCTCGCCGTGCTCCAAAGATGACTGCTTCGGGCCAGGTTCGCCAGCTGCGATGTTTCCGTGGCGAAGTTCTTTCATCGCCGTCTCCCTCGGCTGCCTCCGGCCACATCGTTTCATGCAAACCGTAGTCCAGGGTCCGGTCCAGTTCCCGTTGAATCTCCGACATTCCGTCATGTTACCGCATCGTCGATGGTAATGTGCCTAATCTGTGACTTCATCCGACACTGCTGCTTAATACCCTTGTGCTTGTGCTCCATATCGTCCTGTGCGTGCTCCTTATATCTTCAAGGAGTTGATTCTCCTTGTCATCATAAAAAATTTCTGGCTCGTTATCTGTGCTGAATAATTCCGATATCAACATCATTTCCTTATTATATCATCATCACAATAATAATCGCCTGCTTTACTCGCCAATGGTCTCCAGTGCTAAAGTGAATCAACCAGATTTCGAAAATATCTCTTGTGTGTTATATTATCATCTCAATATAAAAATAGTTTTCCGTCACCTGTCGTAATCTCCAGTTTCAGTGCTCAAAATTGCATTTTGTGATTAATTAAAAAAGTGATAATTCATCAAAAAAGTGTTTAGTGTTTCCCGACTCAACGGTGAAAATCAAGATTTATATTTGTGTTTTTCTTTTCTTTTGATTTCCATTTTTGAATTTTAGAATTATTGCAAGTTATATTTTTATAGTATTATTTAAAATATTGAATTTTTAATCTTTTATCAAGTCTATTTTTTTAAAATTTTATGCTTAAATTTATAATGTTTTTTATTTGAAATATACTTGAATGTTGTTAAGATCTGGAAAAATGACTGACCAAGATAAAACAAATGTATCCAATTCTCAAGGTTCAGAAGTTGAAATTGATAAAAAAGAAAATGAACAAATATCCCAAGAACCCTCCATAATCCCTTTTGATCCCGAAAATGGGATGAAGATGGATTTATAGTTGGGATATTTTAACAAAATTTGTCAAGAAAATAACAAAAGTGATTTGTGGAAAATTAAAAATATTGCTAAATTTCTAAAAGGGTTAGCTTTAACACATTATATAAATAATTGTTTAAATATTGATAATTTTGATGATTTATGTTGTATATTAACTGGACAATTTATTCAACCCAATATTGTTAATTTTTCTGACTTTTCACAATTGAAATTTGATTCAAAAACTAAATTAGTTAATTATTTCCATCAAAAATTAAATTATGGCAGACAGTTAGGCCTTAATCCCCAACTAATTTTAGAAGGTCTTACTGATGAGCTGCCAACTCAACTAAAACAATTAGTTAGCATAAAAGCTCCTAATACCCCCACAGAATGGCTTACAATAACAACTAAACTATTAAAGATGGAAGAATCTTCAGAACCAAACCCAGGCAGGTGTAATGAAACTGAAATCAGAATAAGGCAACCAGCACCTTTTACACCTAGGCATAAATTTAATTATAGATTTCAAAATTCTTTTACTCCTCGAGCTCCCAATAATTTTAGACAAAATTATCATAATTCAATAAGGTCACGTCCCAATAATTACAATAACTATAATCATAATTTGCATTTACAACAAAGATTACCACCTTCTCCATGTAAAATTTGTACCCAAAAAGATATTCAAAGTGCTTATTATTGGACCCAAGTATGTCCTTTTCATCAACCCAAAATTATGACAAATGTTCAAATAACAGCCAATTTAACTTCCCCGTGCACAGAAGTTCCTCTTGGCTGTTCTCAAAATCCTGGAACAAGACAAAATTCTACTAATGAGGCCCCTGGTCCAGCACATTGGCAATTATTATTGTCCGAACACATCTCAACTTTACCAAGTCTAGCTAACTTAGACAATGTTTATAATCCTTATAGTAATATAAATATTGTTATTGACACAGGATCCACTCTTTCAATTATATCTGCAGATATTGTAAAAAAACTTAACTTGACAAGAAAAAATGTAAAACCTATTAGAGTCAAACAAGCTCATGGAACGTTCCAATTAACCCACATCTGTGACATATATTTAAAAATTGGCCAGATAAATAAGAAAATCAAATTATATATTATGGACAATCCTTTACCATATATCATTTTAAGACTGCCAGATTGTAGTTTATATAAATTAATTATAGATTGTGACAAAAATAAAATGTTTCAAAATGGCAAAATTATTACCAATTTGTATACCAATAATAATTATATGCCTTTACATATTGTTGAAAATAATAACACTAGTGATAATAAGGTCAAGGTAGTGAATGCCTCAGAGGACATTTTCCCACCTCTGACTGTAAATAAGCTATCTGAATCTGTGTTATCTCTGGTGTCAGAATATTATCATGTGTTTGCAAAAAATAAATATGATGTTGGTAAAATAAGAATGGAACCCCCTAGAATAAATTTAACATCTGATTTACCAGTTTCACAAAGGGCTTATAGAACCTCTGCTACTGATTAAATTGAAATATATAAGCAAATTAAAAATTTGTTAGATGCAGATTTAATAAAAGAATCTACTAGTAACTATTCCTCTCCTGTAACATTAGCATATAAAAGAGATGAAAATAGAAAAAGTCGTCTTTGTATTGATTATCGTAAAATTAATTCCCTTTGCAAATCTGAGGCAGAGCCTCTCCCTAGAATAGATATCTTATTAGATAAATTAAGTACTGCTAAAGTTTTTTCAACTTTGGATCTTGCATCTGGTTATTGGCACATACCCTTTCATGAACAAGATAAATTGGCATTTGTAACTACTGAAGGTTTATATGAATTTCAAGTCCTACCTTTTGGCTTTAAAAATGCACCTGCAATATTCAATAGAACTGTTCGTAGAATTTTAAATAAACATAAATTTTCAAATTTTGCATGTCACTATTTTGATGACATAATAGTGTTCTCTAATTCATTAGAGGAACACTATGATCATTTAAAACAGATTTTTCAAATGTGTGAAAAAGAAAACATTAAATTAAAATTTTCTAAATGTGTGTTTGCTCAAGATAAAATTAATTTCTTGGGGTATGAAGTCAAAGAAGAATGCATTTCTCCTAATAATCATATTATTGAAAGTATTAAAAAATTACAACCTCCAAAAAATGTGAAGCAACTTCAAGGTTTTCTTGGCTCTGTAAATGTTTATAATAAGTTTATTGATTCTTATGCTAAAGTAAGAGAACCCTTAAATAATCTACTTAAAAAAGATACACCATGGCAATGGACAGAAGACTGTCAAAAAGCTTTTGAAATGTTAAAAAATAAATTGATGACTAAACCAGTATTACAACTGTATAACCCTAATTTACCTCTTCATGTTTTTTGTGATGCATCTCAGGTAGCCATAGGAGCTGTTCTAAAACAGCCTGACTGTTCTGGTAAATTACATCCTGTATCTTATCATTCAAGAACTTTACGATCGTATGAAAAAAATTATTGTATAACTGAGTTGGAATGTTTAGCAATAGTAGATGCCCTTGATAAATTTTATTATTATTTACAAGGGAAAAAATTCATAATTCATACTGATCATGCTGCTCTTGTTTGGCTTAAAAATGTAAAAAATTTAAGGGGAAGATTATTTTGTTGGTCTTTAAAATTAAGCATGTTTGATTATGAAGTTAAATTTTTAAGGGGAAAAGCTAATGTTGAAGCTGATATGTTATCAAGGCATACTACTGCTCAATATCTCCAACATTCTGTGCATTTATTGGAATTAGATGAGATAAAAAAATATCAAAATTTAGACAATTTAGATGATACTAAATATAAAAATATTAATGATGTACTTGTAGTTAAAAAGAAAAATTTAGTTAAAATAGTTGTACCCTTTTCTCTTAGGAGAAAAGTTTTGCAAACAGCTCATGAACAATTTGGGCATCCTGGCACTCAAAAAATGATAAATTTAATTATTCCTCAGTATTATTGGCCCTATATTACTAAAGATATTGCACTTTTTGTTAAACACTGCGATATTTGTCAATTAAATAAAAATAAAAAGCAAAAAAGATTTGGCCTTTTACAAGCTGTGCCCCCCACAGATCGTCCTTTTGAATGTCTTTCTGTCGATACTGTTGGTGGATTTAACTATTACAATTCAACTAAAAAATTTCTTCATATAGTAATTGATCATGCGACTAGATATGTTTGGGCCTTTCCTTCCAAAAATGAAAATTCTGAAACTTATATTAATATATTAAAACAAGTTTTCCAAATTCAGGTTCCTTCCAAATTATTAACTGATAGAAATGGTGCTTTTACCTCATCTAAATTCAAACATTTCCTCAAAAATTACAGTGTCAAGCATCTGTTAACATCTTCACATCATCCACAAACTAATGGGAAATGTGAAAGAGTTAACCAATCAATAGTAACTAAATTAAAGTGTAAGGTCAATTCTTCTCCTACTAAAATTCCTTGGACTAAACTTTTAGAACAAGTAATCAATGAATATAATTTAACACCCCATTCAGTTACAAAATTTCCTCCTGCACATTTGTTATTTGGCACTTTACCTTATCCTCCTCCCTTAACTCAAAATCAATTCTATCCTCCAGTAGAAGAAGCCAGAAAATTAGCTAAAGATAATACAATAAAATATCATGATAAAAATAAAATAAGATATGATGCTAGATTTATAGATTCTCTATTCAAACCTGGTGACATTGTAATGTATGAGGAATTTAATTACCCCAATCGTAGAAAATTATCTCCAGTATTTTCAGGTCCATATGAAATAGTAACTAAAATTTCAGATGTAAAATTTCAGATGTATGTCCATGTATCAAAATTAAGAACATATTACCCACCAGAAAAATTAAAATTAAGTCATGAATAATAATTTAAATTGAAAAAAAAAATTCCTTTCATTTCCCATGTTTCTTCAACATAATCCCCAACTTAGGTTGGATCGTTGTCTCCACTCGTAAGAGTTAGTTTTTCTTTTCTTCATGATGATGATGTGATAGGCGCCATCACTAAATACATTCAAATACTTCAGTCTTATTGAGAAGTGAGTATAGGGCAACCTTACAACTAATTACTATCTATTTCTATTTTTATCCTGGATATGTTGTTCTCCATTTGGAAATAAATATTCCTGGATGAGAGAGTGGAGAGAGAATAAGAATTATGTCCCCCTTCTTGATGTCCTAATTTTAGGTCATTAAGTTTCACCCACTGCTAAAAATTGGTGGAAAAGGTTTTACTATTCACCACTAATTGGCTAACTAGTGGGTTAAAGTTTTTCTTTTACAATTAGACATTTTTATGTCATTTGTTTTTGAATATTTATGTTATAAGAGTATTTTGAATATCATATTATTATTTTCAGATTCAAGTGTTATATACAAAAATTAGAACTGTGTTGATATATTACTATTATGTAAATTCAATTTGTTATTTCAATATTTTACATTCAATTTGATCATTTTGATGAGCCTTCTACTATTCAAAGGACACTGTATGCAAACATTCTTTAGAGACATTCCGCATCAAATAGAGACAATCTTACAGATTGAGATACTTCTGCAGAAAATCATTCGTACATTGCATATTTTAATATTATTATTTTTGGTGTTCTTGAATATTTATCCAATATTTTCACAGATATCACAATATCTTTTTGTATGTTACATAATCTTGTTCAAAATGATTTTTATATTATTGTAAAGGTAAGGGAAACTCGGGTATCACTTTTAATATGCTTTTAAATTTTAGTTTCTTACTTGACTACCACTATAAGTTAAGGCTGTGTGTCGAGGGCCCCGACATACTTCCGCGTCTTGCAGTGGGGGGAAAATTGTAATGATATTTTAACTCTAATTTCAATTTAATTAATTTTCAAGATTTTAACTTAATTTAACCCATATTAACTTTATTCTAAAATATTCTCTTATTCCGTGATCCAATTCCACTGTCTCTACTTAATTAATTCAAGAGAAGCTTTGTTAAATCGCAGAATCAGCTAAAATAACTTTCCCACACTCCGCGTGTAGAGGCGAAATACCGCTGGTGAGGCAAATTCTTTTTTAAAATCTCCCTGTGTTTCCCCTGCCTTCTCCACGCGTGTAACGAAAATCCCTATCGAAATCTCGTAATATATTAGCACTATGAAGAAATGTTTTCCCTATCAAAATCATAGGTTATATAAGACGAGGGATAAACTGTCCAAGAGCTTTTTCCTCATTCCTGTTCTGTGTGCTCATCGCTTGTACATATGCCTGCTTCTTAAAAATGAAATAAAACGACGTCGCGAAATAGCAAGTCTCTTCACTATCTTCAAACTGCATTTTGCTTCACATAAAATAATGTTACATATATATATATATATATATGTAGTAACCTATCTAAAGTAAGAAATAGTTTGAAAACGAAACTAAAATGAAATTTAAACAAAACAGTTTCGAAATCGTAACTAAAAATATTTCCTATTAAAACTAAAACCAAAAATGGAACAGGAAAAAACTTCATAGTGATTAGAGAGCGCAAATGCAGCTACTTCTAAGACACAGATGATCTGATACAAAAGTATAAAACTCAAGTTGACAGGAAAAACAAATAAACCAAATAACAAAATATAAACAAGAATCCGGCCTGAAGACTTTTTCAAGGGTCACCCTCCGGCAGGGATTCAAAAAAAGGGATCTTATCTGTTAAGAAAATGCAGACAATTAAGTCTAATAATGATTCCTCGTGACCCGAAATTCCCCTGAAATTAGGCCCAAGAGATATACCATTTTAACAGAAAGGAAAATGCAAAACAACAAATTAGAAGAATTAGAAAATTACGTTTTTAATGGTATTAATTTTTATAAACAAGTTAAGGGCATTCCAATGGGAACAGCTTTCTCAAGTGCTTTAGCTAATATTTTTCTACGTTACTGTGAGAAAAAAGTAATTCAATATAATTTAATAAACGGCTGGAGATATATTGATGACCTACTTTTGATTAACTTCGACAATACTAATATTGTTACTAATTGCTATCCAAAAGATTTAATTCTAACAGAAACGAATAAAAATCAACTTGAGGCTACCTTTCAGGATTTAAAAATCGAAATTGATAATCATAAAACAATAGTTGGTATATACGATAAAAGGGATGAATTCAACTTTAAAATAACAAAACTATGTAACTACCATTCCAATCTAAAATCTAAAATTTTCAAAAATTTAATTTTCTCACAAGTTAACAATATCAAAAGAGTTTGCAATAATAAAAATTCCTATATTGAAGCATCAAACAACCTCATTAAAAATTTAATTAAAAATAATTTTCGTAAAAATTACTATAATCTCAATTTTTTAATTAAACAAGGTATGGTTTGGGATTAATCCTTTGACTTAAATAAAAAACAGAACTTTCCTTGCATATTATATCACTCAATAGGTAGCGCTGGGAGCTTACAATTTTTGCCTAAATTTCCGTTAGCTTTGTATTTTTAATAAGCGGGAATCACAATCGATACTTAAAATTTCCTTGACTGCTGATGGTATGTTCTTGACTTTTGGTTTTTTACTTTAGTGTTATTTTATGGTATTTTCGTTTTTACTGTTTTTCTGTTATTGTATTTTTACTTTTTAGTTTGAATAGGAAATATTTTTAATTGCGATTTCGAAACTGTTTTGTTTTTGTTTTCATTTTAGTTTCGTTTTCAAGCTATTTCTTACTTTAGATTGGTTACTTGTTCTTGTATTTGGTTGGAATTAAGCTGCAGGTGCGCTTTTCCACGAACTGCAAATTTTAAAATGTTTTTTAAAGGGTTTTACAAAAGGTTTTTTTAATATATTGCCTAAAAAAATTTAAAAATTTAAGAATTTTGGGATTTTTTTCCTGAATTTACTTTTTCAAGAATTCCATGTTTTTTAGCGTTTGGGACATATATTTTCATTTTAATAAATAAAAAAAACTATGAAAGAAGTTAATAACGATTTTATCATAGCGCATGGCACGTCGCGCGCTCTACCGAGGGACACTGGATAGCTTTGTGTCAGGAGCATTCACGGAGAAAAAATTACTGACAATCGTTTTGTTTAAAAAATCTTGAAAATACAAAAAAATATAAAATTTGTGGAAACGGGAAGTGTAAGATATGTCCATTAGCAGATAAAGAACAGATCATTGATGAAAACTCAAAATTACAAATATTCTGTAAAATCAAAAACTTGATTCATCTTTTCAGAATGTAATTTAAAATATATTGGCCAAACTAGCACCGAGGTTAATTTAATAATTAACAATCACAGATCCGATATTAAAAACTTCATAAAAAATAGGACTACGGACTTCGAACTGGAGCATTTTCAAATCCATAACTTTAACAATATTAATATCTACATTCTAGAAGACAATGTTAACGAATTAAGCAAAAGATTAGATCTGGAAAACATTTATATTTGCAACCTGAAAACTTTATTTCCCTATGGTCTCAATAGTAAATTAAATGGGGAAGGCTATGCAGATTTAAACAATAATTGCATTTATAACAAATTTAACATATTTAAAAGATTTCTAAATAAAGATTTAAAAGAGGTAAAGGAAAAGGGAGCAATTTTCAAATTATATTTGAGGAATTTCAAAATTATTGTATCTGGAACACAATAGTGAAAGCATCACAAAATTAGGAAATACATTTTTGGTCTTAGAAATAATAAAATTAAATGGTTATTAAATAATAAATTCGGGGAATTAGAGTTTAAAAATTCGCACACAAAATGTATTGTTCTAGATCTAATTAAATGCAAGCTTAACATTGGAAAAATCGATTCAATTTTTCATAATAAAAATAATGTTTACAAAGAATTCTGTGTGATTAAATTCTTGGATATTTACTTCGAATATCTAAAATTGCCCCAATTTATACATAATAATAATATATTTTTTCCTCTATCAGATAAAACAACTGTTTCAATTGCATTTAGTAACACTTCAACTTTAAAGAAAAAATTTGTAATTATAATTACTATAGCAAAAATTTAGATAAAATAAATATTACAGATTGTTACTGTAACAAAGAAAACTATAAAGATTTTATAGATGTTCATAAATGTCATATAATTACAGGTAATTTAAAAATTATTGAATCCAACTCTTTAAGAGATTTAATGGGAAGAGGAACAAAATTTAGATTAAGAGAAAAAATAAACCATGCCAAATCTTGATTTCTATTTGTAATGATTTGGATGTTTTTATTGCTAAATTATCTAGAAAATACCATTGGCCTGCGGAAGGTTTCGGAGAATGGAAAGTGAGAATTTTAAAGGAAATAAAAATAAAAATGAATATTGATTTTGACAGATCTAAAGAACGTGGGATTTATTTTAGTAAAGCATTAAAATACAAAATAAAACATTTTAAAGAAATATTTGTTATTACAGTAATAGATAAATCAGCAAATAATTTCTGTTTAATTTGTAAATATAATTATAAAGAACTTTTAATTAATGAATATAACTCTAACGCAACTTATATGTTAAACACACCGGGAAAAAGAAATTAGATAAAAGAATGCTAGCTTTCGCAAAAAAAAAAACACCAAAACTAAGACTTGCTCTCTTAACTATCCTTATTTATTCCCAACAGTTAAATTTCATAAAAATCCATTAAAATTCAGATTCGTGACCTGTAGCACTGGCAGTTATAATTACTATACGGGTAAACATTTCTTTAAATACTTAAAAATTATCCTGGACAAAATAAAAGATGAAAACAACTTTATTATTTCTGGTAACAAAGAAGTTCTGGATTTTCTTAAAGATAACAACATTAATAAACTTAATACTTTTGATTTCGAAAATATATACACTAATCTACCTCATGAAAAATTAATAAAAGTCTGCACTTTTATCTATGACGAATATTTAAATGAAAATATCATTCCTAAAAATAACTGGCTTGAGTTATGTAATTTTAATATTACTGAAAATTACGTTTTTAATGGTATTAATTTTTATAAACAAGTTAAGGG
>JAPMOR010078378.1:136360-176109 GCA_026543865.1 Argiope aurantia
TGCAATGGTTGCATTCATTTAGGAAAGTGATGTCTATAAAAGAAACAATATTATTATTCAAAAGTAAATAAAGCAGGGTAGAGAATACCAAACAATATGACACAAACTACTCAAGAATTTTAATTTTTATGATTAAAATTTTGTTTTCTGAATGACTGTATTCATTATTCATTATATGTGGCTAATTGAAACCCTTTGGCGTATTATGAAAAATTTCAGTACTTAATAGAATAATATAAAACTAAAGTTGATTTTCCAATTCTTTTTGAAATCCTAAATGATGATGAATACGAAGGAAAACAAATTCTATGGTTTGCCAAGTCTGAACGCATTTCCTATCAGAATAATCCTTTCGCTTGATTTTCAGGCATAAGTCATACCAGAAACCAAGACAGCATATCAAGAAAAAAATTTAAACAATTTATCTATCCCTATTCTTTTAAAATCTGTATGAAACTATGCACGAAGGATCGTCCACAAAATTTCTCGAAGAAAGATTAGCGGCAAAAGACCAAACATATGGGTAAAAATTATTTGTATCTTTAATATAATTTAAATATAAAACATCCACTATGTTACTAACATTAAACAATTAATTATTTGAAAATAAATTTGGAAAAAAAATGGTTGCTTGGATTAGGAAAGCTTTTACTACACAATGAAATTGTAGAAGGTTTTAGAATGGTGATCGATATTTTCAACGGTATACATCATCGAAAAGATATAGTAGCAACTCTGCAAAGCTTATTTTTATCTATGAGGTTTTTAGATGATTAATAGTTATTATAATGCCAATGAAAAACCACATGAAAACTAACTCAAACTGGAAAATTATATTCAGTGAAAATTTCGATTAGATAGATATTATAATGTCAATGTAATACCACATGAAAACTGATAACTCGAGAAAGAAAATTATATTCAGTGAAATTTTCGTTGAAACTCCCTTCCAGCAATTTTATGTCGAAATGAAGTGTTTGGTGAAGAATTTTTATTTTTACTTTGAAGTGAATCAAAATAGCTATCAATATCCTAATATCACTTTAAAAGTAATTATCCCAAAGAAAATGATTATGATGACTTAACAAATGCTCACACCTTCCCTTGCTAATCAGTTGAAAGATAACTTTTAATCTTTTTTTTTTCTTTATGCTGTTATTTCTTGTTATAGGATTATTTTTTTTTTCAAAATAAATCTCAAATCCTTAAAGATAACTTTAATAATTGGAAATATTAAGAATCTAAATTTTAATATTATTTTCATAAAATGATTGAAAATATATGCATAATAACATAATTTGAAAGATTAATATAAATTCATAAAATTGGAAGGAACAAATTATTAATCCGTGAGAACGCATATACGCTTTTTAATATCTTCTGCTTATTCGAACCTGTACATCATCTTTAAGTGCCCAGAAAACTTTTTCGCAGCGAAGCACTTGGAAAATGTATGAAATATTTATGCTGACGGAAATGTTAGTTTATGAAAGCAAATTATATAAAATTCAAAAACAAAATCGATTATATATCACCTTTTCTATTTCATCTTAAAATTAATTGAAGTAAGAACTTTAGAAAAAGAGTTTTTAGAATCATTGGGCTTTAAAAATAGAAAAAAAAATGCGCTATTAAAAATGGAAATTATTGTTTATTCATAGCAACAATAAAAAAATTAAATATACTAAATGCTAAATGCCAAATAGAACTGATTTGGAAACTTATTATAAATAATCTAATACCGAAATGCAAGTGCTCACATTGGGTTTAAGAGGCATATATGTCATTTTTTAAAGTAAAAAATTTTCTGTAATTAAAAACAAAATCTGAAAATAGCTATAGTCAGCTTCCAAATGGCTACAATAAAACTAATTTTTCAATTGAAATCATGATTGGGTTATATTTTCAATCCTATTGAGCCACAGAAACCCCGATTCTCGTTATGATCAATAACAATGAATTAATCAACTGATTATTTGAAAGAAAGAAATGATAAAATTAATAGAATAAAATATATTAAAAAATCTATAAATTTTGAGAAATAATTGTATGTATTACTTGAAAATATTTGCAACCGAACAAGATTAGATTTTGTATTGTAAAATAATGCATACGATTTTGAACCAACGAACATATAGGTCGAATTATTTCATTCTGAAAAGAAACAGAACACCTTTCAACTTCCATGGAAATAAAGTTTTTAATAAATAAAGATGCGTGATTTAGAAATGGAATCTAATTTACTTGATTACAGTATTAAATTAAATAAAAATACACATGGAACTAACTATCGAATTGAAATTAGACTTTCAAATACACACTATAGAAATCGTGGGAGCATGAATTCCACAGTAAAAGGTTAAAAATAAAAGCCAACCGTAGGAGAGATCTTGGAACTGAAAACGTTTAAATACAATAAAAGTAGGGAAAATTGATTATGTAAAATCTTATTTGTATTCGAAAGAAATAAAATACATTTGCAGAATTAAATAATATATAACATCGCATTCAGGAAAATTAACATTTTTTAATCAGTATTAATTGAAATGTAACAGTTTCAATAGAGATTATAGAAAATTTCAATAGAGATGATAGAAAATGTCAGTAGAGATGATAGAAAATTTCAATAGAGATGATAGAAAGTTTCAACAGAGATGATGATAGAAAGTTACAATAGAAAATATTGCATCTGGGACTTTCGATGCTAATTCTGTCCATTTTTTTACAAAATTCATCTTCTCATACCTTCTAAAGTATGTAAATATGAAATTTGTTTTCTTCACAGTCACTAGTTTAGCTGTAGAAATAATTTAAAGCTATTTAGTATATATATTTTTTTCCTATTCAAGCTGGAACGGTTAAATAATTAATATTGATTTGATTTACACATTTTTAAATTTTTTTTGATGTACAATAGATTATGTTGAAAAAATTGCATTTATAAAATTTTTCTTTATTTGTAAATATGGCACAGTTGATTGCATTTAGATTTCAATTTAGGAAGGTTTAAATAGAATTTTATGAATTTGGATAGTATTTATTTTAGCTCATTTCATAGTGATATATAAGAGAAATACAGAAAAATAACTGATATTTGATGCAATGAGGATTTTTTTTTAGTTTGTAGAGTAATTAAATGCATGCTCTAATATAATAGATATTACTTTACTAAGATGTTGATTCTTTGCGTGAACAAGCAAATGAGAAATATGGGAAACAAATTCTAAAAATACATGAAATTATTTTGGAACAAAAATGATTAGTGATTAAATGATTAATTTTGTAGATTAATTTCTTAAAAAATAAATAATATTAATTTTTTTCTTAAATTAACATTATTTTTCTTGATTAATTTTGAATTCCAAGGAAAGATTATTTTGTAGATGCATAATTGTTAAGAAATTGAGCGGAAAACATATAAATATGTATTTTGATATTTAAAAATTTTAGTTAAAATGGTATATTTGCCATTTAAAAATTGAAATTCGCATGATACTCTCATAGCATAATGATGTCAAAATATGATAAATTAAATTATTCTTATCATATAAATTAAACATGTTTACTTTTTGCAGTTGAAACATGCTAAAAATAAATTATTGTGATAATTAAAAAAAAAATCCTTTTAAAAATAACTACACAAAACTGCACTATAATATAATATTAACTCTAAATTCACAATTAAATAATGTATATAAAACAATATAATAACAATAAATTTATTAATGATGCTATTTATCCATACAAAAGAATATTTTGTGGTTATTCTAAAATTATACCTAAATAATATCGTATATTTTTTTTAATATTGATACCTTTTAAATCTTCATTAAATACCTTTTATGTAAAAGATGAACGAACTTATGTCTAAGCAATTATAATGAATTTTTTTATGTTTTCTATTCTCGCAGCTCTTTCCCGATCTTAAAGATTGCAGAAATAATGGATTCTTGTTTGTATTTAAAATTTCATTTTTAAAAAATGGAGAAGGATTTTCATTAGAAATAGCGAAATTAATCAACTAGATAAACTATTACGAAATAGTTCTTATAATGAAATTTATTTGTCCTTTTGTGATAAATCCTTATCTGAAAGTTCTCGATGTTTCATTTATTTGTGAGAATTTTTAATCATAGAATAAAAAGTAAGCGAATAATTTCATTATCAAATCGACTTACTTCAATAATAATATAAAATAAACTGCATAAACATAGAGTTTTCATTTGAAAGGAATTTTTTTTCTCAATATTTTCTAGAGTTTCTATTTCTATTATTTCTATTCTATCACTTCTAGAGTTTCCCGACTATTGCTTTCTCAATTCCGATTGATTATGATGTTTTCGCAAGTTATTTCTTCCGTTTTTTGTACAAAGTAATAATAAATTTTCATGAGAAATTATAAATTAAGAAATAATATATTGAAAGTACAAATTGTGTTTGTACATTTTTGTGGCTTAATAAAACAGAAGCAAATGGAGTCGATGTTTTGTTATTAATATTACTTCATTTGCAGGATAAATGCATTGTTCAAATTTAAGTCAGTCCCATGAACTTCGTATTTTTACCCTCAAACAGTTTTTACCCTCAAAAAGTTTTAAAATAAAAGTACTTCGACATTATATGTTCGATTACTTTTAGTTGAAATTTAATCATGCAGCAACTTTCATTTTAATCATATTATATATAAGATATGTAATATTAAAACCAATTATTAGAAATATTTTCTATTATCAGTGCATAAATGGTTTAGCATAATACATTGTGATATTTTTTTGTAACGTTTATGTCACAAAGATGAATAATTAAATTAAAATTCAACTCATTAAATGAATGCAATATGTAAAAGAATAATTTTTAAAAATAAGATTCTAGGTAAAAAGTTAAATTTAAATCGAGACACAAACGAGAACAATTTAGAGATATGTAGTATTAATAAAGCATGATACATAAAATATTATTAAAAAGCTTTTTTCCATAGAACGATATGATTTTAATCAAGGATCCGTAAGTTTGTTAAAATTAAATGTTGCATGCAAACTAGTATTTTTATATCCTCAAACTTTTTGATACACTGTGTTTAAATGGAAAAATTAGAAAAAAAAAATTGTCAGAATGTGTTCTTCTAATATTCTCAAGACACATATAAATGTTATTCATGTAAGTCATTTGCAGTATTTTGCTCACGTAGTTAGTTAATCACATATTTTAAGGTTCAGAAGTGTCTCCATTAATGATTAAAGTGGCTATAAAAGAAAGTTATCACATAAAATGATTTTCCATTTAAAAATTATTGTTAGCGAATAAAATATTCCATAAAAAGAAATTGGATGGCGTTTAACAATCAGCGTGATTCACAATGATTGTAAAAATGATTGTTTTTGACTAGCATATAACCATTTCACGTTACTTAAAAAATATTGTTTACTGTTATTATCAACTTTTCCTTCTGGTAACATATCTTTTTAAATGATTACCACTAATTAAATGTTTGAAAAGTATTAAAAGGCATGAAAAGATGACGAAACTAAATAATATGTATCTAAAAGTGATTTAAATATTTTCTAAACAAAAATATTTAATTTTTTTTCTGGATTTGATTACAATTTTTAGACATTACAGCTACAACAAAATAGATTAGAAAATGTAAAAAGAGGTAATTTACATCGTGTTAATATTTAAAACTTCTGCGGTGGACTTAAAAGATCTTTTCATTTTGCTTCTAATTTGGAGCTTTTAGATTTAAAGTACATTTCGAAGAGAAAAAATTTGTGGAAGGTCTAATTACTTCAAAGAAAATTGTTTTACTAGAAATACGTGAGTACACTTACTCTTTCGCAATGAGGACTGTTTTGTTCACGATCATGTCAATAATTCATTATTTGACTCCCTTAGGGATATTATAAGAAAAAAATGGCAGTGCTGATTATTGGATAAAAGCTTTGAACTAAAAATAATAAGCATTCAAGCAATAGTATTTCCTTAATGAATAAGGGATCAAACTGAAAAAGAAATATTGAAAAAAAAAGCAATGAAAGAAAATGCAAAATAATTTCGTAATAATATTAAAAAAGGCGTATATTACATATATATGAAGAAATTATTCTTGATAAAAATTAATCATATACTTCGTGAATTAAAGAATAAAATTTTGAAAATATATAAGTAAATATTTTGCAAGCAAGTGAAATAAAAAAAAAACAGCATAGCATCTATATTTAAAAAGTTTTTACCAGTTTGAACAGTCGCTTATCCTGTTTTTTGCAGTTTCTAAATTTAAAAATACATCAGTCCTCATAATTTCATACTATTTTCTTTCTAAAATAGGAAAACATAGATTATATATATGTGTATTTTATGCATACTTTTAAAAAAGTTAAAATCATACTCTAAATTCTTGCAAGTTTCCAGAAAAGTTTGTTTTTTAATTGCATTCAGAAATTTTATTTAAAAAAAGCAGATGGAATTTATTTTAAGATACATTGTAATATGAAATAGTTAAACTTTTGACAACATTTATCTCCTTTGTAATAAAGTAATTTTTTTTTAAAAATCCATATCATTTGAAGTGAACAATTATTTTGATACTATAAGTATGTTTTTTGCGTATAATGAAATATTTCAAAAGATTAAGGAATTTGTGCTAAAGAAACTAATCTTAATTTTATAAAATAAATAATCAACAAGATTAACATTTTAAACAAGATTGACAATATGAAATATAATCGAAATTTGTATACTTTAAAAGAATAATATTCCGGATAAAAAGTCGATAAATAACTAAAAAGATTATAATAAAGGAATATAATTATCGTTTAAAAAATGAATTGCACGTTCAAAGTATGTATTTTTTATAGTAAAAATACATTAATGTAAATTATAAGTATAAAAGAATTATGGTATTTTTATTCAAAAAATGAAATCAAAATATCTTGCAACCATACATCTATAAAGAAGAAACATCTAAAAAATTAAATAAAAAAGAATATTGTATAAATTTTCATATAAGCAATCCGAGTAGAATATAAATGGTCGCAATGGACGAGACACTTTCAAAAGCTTCGATGAGATCCATATTTAATAACATTGACTTTTTTGAAGGAGTAAGATTAGTTCCAATCATTTATATGACCTTATACAATATAGAAAATAGTTTTCTTTTAAAAAAAAATAATTACTTAATCAATTTTAAATTCCATATAATTTCTTTAAATAACATAAAATAGTTTTTTATAAAAAAAAACTGATGGATTTTTGAAAAGTATTATTCCATTTTAAATATTTCATTTATTTGATTTTTCTAAGACGGCAAATAATTAAATCTTATTTCATAAATTCTTCAGTTAAATTATAATAATTTAATATTTTGGATTAGTTTTTCATACATTAGATAGAATTTCTTTTATTTACTGTAGAAGGGGCATTGAAAATTTATAAATAGTTAAATAATTATATAATAAGTATATATACGTGAAAAAAAATATTTTTCCTTTATAGTATCAGGATTTTCTAACTACGAAAGTAATGAATCAAAACTCATTAACAGAATATAATACATAAAACAAATTAGGAATTAATTTATATTTTTCTTGTAACTAAGTTAGTTTTAGAAGTTATTTTCTATGCCTTTACGAAAGCCAGATTGGTTTCTCTTAAGTCTTTGAACGATGCTACAAAACAAGGGCTTACTTTGCAATTAAACAGTTTTCATTTTCTCGTATTCGAAACCAAGAAAAAGTATTGGAGAAAAAGTATATTCACTAAAAGATTCAAATTCGGGATTTGGACAGATTTACATTTTTTAGCCCTCTCGGAATTCGAAAAATGCATTTTTTGAAATTATGTCTGTGTTACTGTTTATGAATGCCATAATTCTAAAAGATTAGTTCTAGCAAATGAAATTTGCTATTGGAATTTTTGATTTCCATCAAATTATGAGCATAATCCAATAATAGAAAATCTATCTGTTTTTTAATTTAATAATTTGAGTAATCAAATAAAAATTTAAAATTCAGCCGTATTCAGTGTTGCACAAATTTGAATGATAGCTTAAAAGTTGCTCTATCAAATGATCTATGTAAGCCCTTTGAAATAAATGTAAAAAAGTAAACAGTCACTATAGAAACATGATTCATCTTCTACAAATAAAGATAGCAAATGATTTCCATGTTAATATGACGAATTTAGAGATTGTAATATATGACACTAGCCGCCTTTGGCGACCAGCCGGTTCGCCAGTATTACCGCTCACTACAATTTTCAATTAAATATTTTAAGTAACTGGTCTCTTAATATATTCTCAAAGAAACCCTTTTTAATATTCCAATTTGATAGTCATACCAAACTTATACTGTTGCTTAGATCATTTCGTTCAATTTACTATATATATTTTGCTAATTTGTTGTCATTTCCGGTAAAACTTCAACTTTAATTTAAAGTGTAAATGATGATATTGCAATTAATATAAAGATATTTTTTAATAAAACAAAGCGTTTCATTTTATTTATCATCTTTATTGCTATTTATTTATTATTATTATTATTATTGAATATGAGTATTGCAAACAGAATCGCTCGGTATATAAGTCTTATGTGAACTATAAAATATTTTTCATAATTTATGTAATATCTCAAAGAATATTTCAACAAAAATTTCTCAGATTCAGCATAAATTTCAGTTTTTAGTTTTGCTTTCAAAATTTAGAAAAACTCAACATTTTCATAATCTTAGGCCAATTAATCTTGAGAAACCTGCGCGCAGATTGGCGTATTTTCTTTGAAGCGATCGATGGAAAATCTAAAATTATCCTTTTTTTATTGAATAGTGATATTCAAATTTTCATAAATCAGTCAGTTTAAGTGATTGATTTAGTTGATTGGAAATTAACTCTTTTTATTTAAAATATTAGTGTTTCAAGAAATTTTGTTAATCGGGATTTCCACAGCAGAAGCTTTATGTAAAATCAAAAATTCGTTATTTATTAGAGCATTTATTGAATCAAGTTACATATAATCATTTTCCATTTAGACCATCTGTGTCTTACTAAAGGTTTACAAATTGGCTGTGTGGCCCTGATTTGAATGGATATCCTGTTCATATTAAACAAAACTTGTCTTAAAATAAAACTGATTTATTGGATTAATAATATAGAGAGTGTAAAAGATCATAAAATTATTTTTCTTGAATTTCTTTTTTAAAAAAAATAATACTTCTTATTTGTTTCATTTCCTACAGACGATTTCATTTCCAAAAAGATTTAATTTATTTTTAATTGGAGCTTTAATCAATGTGATGGCAACATTTAGAAAAAAAACTAATTTTTTTCTCATGAATGCGAAACGTGCTTCTTCAGCTTAAATTTTATTTTTATTTTATACGAAATAATTGTTGAAAAATATAGTTAAAATATTTATTTAAAAATTCATTAAAAATAGAAATTTATTTTAAGGTTAAAAAATTCGTATCATTTAAAAGATAAATTTTTGATCTTTAACTTCATGTAAAATTCTTTTTTGTGCGGTAATATTTTCGGAAGTTATAGCAAAAACCCTCCAAAATTTCGCTTAATTTTTAAATAAATAAAATTCTAATTAAAAATTCGAAAAAATAACCCCAAGGTGCACATTCCTGAACTCCAAGTTATGCACGTGCCGAATTTGGTAGCTGTAGGTTGAATGATCTGGCCTGTAGAGCGCCAACACACACACACACACTCATCGAGCTTTATTATAAGTATAGATTACTCAGAATAACTGTTTAAATATTGAACACAATCTGAGAAAAAATAACATAAAAATAATTGTTAATGAATGCAAATTGATATAGCAATGATGTGATAAATCATGACATTGCTGATTTTAGATATGTTTGTGACATTTTTTCCAGGACAAAACTACATTTTTTTAGAGGCATAGTGATCATCTTGTTTATCTGGCAACTGTTGGTTGTAAAACCTCTATCGATAACAATAGAATATGGTACAAAATAGCTCCCTAACATCAAAATTTCAACTTGAATTTCGGGAAACTCATATCGTGCTATAAAAAAAGAGGATCTATCACATTTTCTGAGAACAGAATCTCCAAGAAATGTCAACTTTTCCTAGAACTACTCAGAATAGCTGTTGAATAATTTGTAATAGGCAGATATGGGGAACAAAATTAAGCAGCCATAACATAACTGGAAATGAATACAAGTCAATATAAAAATGATTTTATTCTAAAACCGACACTAATAACAAAATAGAGTATTGGGAAACAGCTGTTTAGCATCAAAATTTCAACAGGCACTTTGGAAAATATTTTTTTGGTCTATATTTTCACTGAGAAATGAAGATGGCCCAAATATATTCTGAGAACCGATTTTCCCATAGTTCCAATAAGAATTCTTATTATACATTCTGAGCGAATTTTTCCCATAGCCACGCTTTGCTTTAACATGATGATCTACCATTTCATTCTTGAGGTGGTAAAGCAATTTGTTATTCCCTATTCAAATAATTTCCCCCAAAAGTCCTTATATAACGTAGCTTCTCTAGTTTTATGCATACTTGTTCTAGTGTCTAAGCCACAGAATATATATGCTAAATAATTCAATGTGGAATTAAACAAACATTTGATGATTTCAGATTGATGGAAATAATATAATACTTCCTATATAATTTATCTTTTCAGCGAATATTAATTAATTTAGAAAAATATCATTGTTTTAACAAAACAAAAAAAAAGAAAGAAAAAGTAATCTTTTTTTGTTTTTGTTTCTTTTAATCCTTTATTTCGTTTTCTTTTTTAAATAAAACGGAAAAAATAAGAAAAGTTTTCTGCCATATTTTATTTCTCTTGCTTAAGTGGAATGCTTCTTTCTCTGTCGTTCAAGTGACAAAATGAATCCTCACTGAATAATGTCTGCATCATAACAATTAACTAAAAGTAATGTTTAATAAATGCTATCCATTCTCATTTTTTATATGAAAATATGCATCACCAAAATGTTCCCATTTTTCCACAGTTAAGTCATATCGTCCAGAAAAATGAAGTTCTCACCAAAAATGAAACTTTCTTGTAATTCTTAATGGACAAAAATAATGAGAAAAGTCTCCGAAGAATAAAGACTCATAAGCTCCTCTTGTATAGTTCAATTAACTAAATGTCATATTTCAGAGAGATCTAGGATAATTAATAAATGGTCTGTGAGAGCTTTGAGAAATAATTTCTGTCTCATTGAACACTTCTCTTCGAAATAGAATCTTATTTTATCTTCAGAAGTAGAATACATTTTCTCGTACTCATTTTTTTTTATTGTAACAGAATTAATTTTGGAATTCTTCATTAAGATATTGGATATATTTACCGAGAATATGGTTATAATTATGCTGTTTTATTTAAAAATGCCTAGTTATAATTAAAACACCATATTAAAAAAATCGAATTAAACTTATAACGCCATATTTTTTAAAATTGAGTTATAATTATAATATTATGTTTTTAAAAAAATACTGGAGCTTTATCCGAGATGGCTAGACACGAAAAAGAAATGAGTAAGAAAAATATGCACATCCTCAAATTTATCCAGTAAGAGTTAAAATATTTTATAAAGATTTGGGGGTAATATAATAAAGAATTCTTGCATAAAATAATTACTTTTAAATAACCATTTCATTCCATTCTTAATTATCGTTTTGAACCTAAATTTCTACGATAGTAGAATTTATGAATTTATATTTATAGATTTTTTTCTCTCTTCTTCCTTTTTCCACCAATAATTGTATTAAGTTAACTATTTTATCTATCGTTTCACCTCTTTATATATCGTTTTCTAAGTACAAGATTTCATATGTCATGATGATGATGATGTCGTTCCCGCGTTACCACGGAAAGGGGGTGCAGTAGTTTTTGAGGATAAAGAAACCTTAGCAGACAAGGGCAGAAGTCTGATTTCTAGCTCATTTGAAGATGAAAGCCGCACATTCGCTTGCACAACCCCTTTTTACAGGGGGGGGCACAATCACGCACCTCATAGAGAGAACACAGATGAAAAACAACCATGCCCGAACCGGCATTCGAACACGGGACGCCCAGATTACGGGGAAGAGGCGCTACTCCTATGCAAGGACGCCGGCTTCGTATGTCATAGATGTGGTAATTTAGAAGCATGGTTACATCATGCCAGCATTTATTTTCATTTTTTTAGAAAATTCTAAATTAAAATTAATTACAATACTGCCAGTCTTGTGTTAATGAAGGTTACTAAATGATTGGGGTAAAAAAAAATATTATATTTTGTTTTTTAAAAGGTTAGTGATGAAATATTTTCAATGTTGCAAAAAATTCGTTTCTACATTTTTTCACATAAATTTTAAATTTTTCTTTGACTTGTAAACAGAAAAAAAATTGATATAAAATTATTTGTTAAAAATTACATTAGAATCTTTGAATTTTATTTTATAATTTATTTTATTATATTTAATAAAAATTCGATAAATTTTAATTAAAAATCCTTTTTAAAGATTATGGTTGCTAAAAGAGTTTTTTTATAATTTATTAGCTTAGAATTCTTCATGAGTTATCGAATGATGTAATGCTTTCCTTTTCTTTAAAATATAAATATTCCTCATACAGAATATCACATTAGATTATATATGAATATATTTTATAAAATTGTAATATTTGAATCTTCGGATCCATGTTATTATTTATTATTTTATTTCCATTCGAAACTCCGAAGGTCAGTAATTTACTTTCTTTTAAAGCAAAATGTCTTGATTTAGAAATTTATGCTATTTTTTTCTTTTCAGAGACATTTTGGATAATTGTTTTGACTTATTACTTTTTTTTAATTTCCCTTTTTAATATTATCAATCGCCATTACATTTTTAAATATACTAATTTTTAATTTTACAGATTTGATTTATTATTATTATTATTTAGTAAGAAAGGAATATTTCTCATTGGAATAGATGAAAAGATATATTATTAACATAAAAATCGATTGCATTTTTTTTAAATTGATAATGAACAGTAATTTTGCAATGAATTTATGTTATTAAATTTCTAAACATGTAGATACTACAAAAATGAAGCTGCTGCAGCTAAAACGTTGCTTATATATATATCATTAAAATTTCTTAATTTGTTTAAAAATATGCTGACAAAAAGTCTTCCTAAGTTCTTAATTATAGTATCTCCAAATTAGCTTCCGTTATAAATTTAAAAAAAAAATCATGAATTACCATCCCATCTCAAAAATCATAAGTTTTAAAGCCTTACGCAAAATAAGAAGTTACAAATTGACATCAGTTTGATCTAAAAGTACATATAAGGTATCCTGAAATCGACTGACGATTCTCAAAAATGCATAACAGCAAAGTGCTTAAGGTTAAAAGGACTACTCTTCCACCAAATACTTGCGACAGGGCATAAATTTTTCCTCCCACTAATTTTAGTTCATAGGTTTGCCAATAGATGGCACTGAGGCAATAAAAATGGAAATAAAGAAATAATTGAAAATACAATAACACATTTTTTAAATATTTTAATTAATGAAAATCATAGTACAATATTTTTTTTAATGTCCACCATCAACTGCAATTACATGTCGTTATCGGAGGCGAAACTGGTAGATACTTTCTGGGAAATTGCCAGTGGAATCTTTGCACATGCATCAATGATTATAACTTCAGTTCATCTTGTGTTCGGGAATTTGTTAGGTACACCGCATCCTTCAAGTGACCTTAAATGAAGACATATCAAGAATTTAAGTCTAGTGAATACCCTTTCCTGTGAAACATGGGTGATTTAAAGCAATTACACGCTTATTACAATTTTCCTGTCGTTCGTTTTGTTTGAATTTCTTATACAATTACTTTATTTTCTTCTGCTACGGATCCATAGAGTCTTGAAATTTGCATTGAAAGTCTCTTCTTAATGTAGTAATACTCTCCCCATATCGGTGGAAATCCAAGTTCTTTCCTCCAACGACTACGTCTGGTTCAAAACTTTCCTACATAATCTGCTGTTCACTTAGTTAACTACTGCTTGTCCGGTCACTGAAAAATTTTCTTAAAGTCTGTTGATTTAATTAAGGACTATGATAACAAACAAAGGAATGACTCACCTCATCCAAGTCTCGATATTTATTTGGCAGCGATTCATGGGCATCCAAAATAAGAATGAAGTACAGATTTATATACAGCGAATAGATTTTTTGTATACAGCTTTCAAACTACACATTTTCGAGCGCGTGTGCAGGAAGCACCCGTTTCATCCAAGCATCCCCTAAAACAAAAACAAAAGTTCAAAGCTCAGGTTTTTTCATTGCGGCATATGTTGGCGTTCAAGTGAATCAAAATCCTCCGGGGCGCGGCATGTCGGCACTGGTAGTGCAATGAGTCTGTTAATGGTTCTTTTGGCAGGTCCTGATGAAGTATGAAGCAGGGCAACTCTAGGGATACCATCAGTTCCGGAGATGATCTCCAGGATACGCACCAGTGGCTAGGGTAATGGAGGCATGTTGTCAGCTTGAATAAGGACGAGATCTCCGACACTCAAAGGAAGACGATGTTGATGCCACTTCCGTCGGGCTTGCAAATGGTGAAGGACGTCTCTAATCAATCTACTCCAAAATTGATGTTTTAACTGTAAGAGACTTTTCCATCTGAAAGAAAGACTAAGATTTTGATTAGTGAGATCAGTTCCTTCAGGAAGCTCAAGAAGAGGTTCCCCGATTAGGAAATGTCCAAGGGTGAGAGCCCTGAGATCAGCTGGATCATTGGAAAGTGGTACTACAGGTCTTGAATTAATACAGGCCTCTATCTGACATAAGAGGGTAGACATTTCTTCAAAATTAAGCAAATGCCCTTGACAAGTCTTAAAGAGGTGTCTTTTGGCGAGTTTGATGGATGACTCCCAAACACCACCGAAATTGGGAGCATATGGTGGGATGAATTTCCAACTGATGTTTCTCACAGTCAGGGAATTTTGTACAGACTGGTCTTGAACTAACTTGAATAACTGCTTTGGATAATTATCTGAACCTATGAAATTCGATCCATTGTCTGATAGGATATCAGTGGGATGACCTCGTCCTGCTATAAATCGAAGAAGTGCGGCTAAGAATGCTTCTGTAGACATACTGGACACTGAACTGCTCTAGTCGCTGTGCATATGAATAAACAAAGGTAAGACTTGAATTGGGTAGTTTTTCTGAGATGCTGACATTTTGTGACTAACGGTCCTGCGAAATCTACCCCAACTTTTTCAAGAGGACGAGATTCTGTTATTCGGCTACTTGGCAAATCTCCCATCTTAGGATTCGAAGGTTTAGAATTTATTCGCCAGCAAACGATACAAAGTTTGATTACTCGATGAACCGTGGAACGACCATAAGGAATCCAGAATTTTTGTCGAATAAGTGATAAAACCAATTCTGGTCCAGCATGGAGACTGAGTTGGTGAAAATGTCGAATTATAAGGGGAGTTATATGATGTCTTTTGGGGATGACTATTGGAAATTTTTGATCATAGGGTAGAGTCGGATGTTTAGAAAGCTGACCTCCCACTCTGTGAATTCCATCTTTATCCAAAAATATATTTAAAGGGAGTAATTTACTAGATATGGGTATGAGTTTGCTCATCTTGAAACATTTAATTTCCTGGTAGAATTCAGTTTGCTGAATGAGTTTAACTAGATTTTTAAGTGAAGACTCTACTTCTTCTGCTTGAAGAAGCCCTACTGATTTATAAGTTGAACAGGTAGCTTTACAGTTTTGAATAAAACGTCTAACCCATGCGAATACTCTTATAAGTGTTTGGTGTAAGCTGAAAATTTGAGTAGCACGTCATTCAAAGGACTTCTGTCCGCATTTACTGAAATAGGTTCCGTCACGGAGTCTGACTCATATAAGTTGGAAGTTAACACTTCTAAGGACGGTACAAGAAGATTTAAATCTTGTTTGATCCAATCAGGACCATTCCACCAATAAGATGCTTCTTTGAGTTACTCTGAAAGAAGTCCTCGAGTAGCATAATCGGCTGGATTGAGTTTACCAGGAATGTGATACCAATCAGACACTGAAGTTAAATTTAAGATATTATTAACACGATTTTCAATGAAAATATTCTCTTTACTTGGGGGTTTATTTATCCAAAAATACGATTGTTGAATCTGTCCATAAATATCGTTTCTTCATGGGAACAGATAGTGCTTTTTCGATGTCAGTTATTAGCTCAGCGAATAGCAGAGCTCCGCAAAGTTCCAACCTTAGGATAGTAAGCTGTTTTATAAGAGCAACAAGAAATTAGTACTTACGAGAGATCTTGATTCTGTCTAGATTTCAAATAGACAACGGCAGTGAATGCTTTTGTAGATGCATCGCAGAAACCGTGTAATTGGATGTCAGAATTATTGTCGACTCCCAAGAATCGAGGAACTGAAATCAAGTTTAGATCATAGCTTTGTTGTTTAAATTTTGTCCAGGTTTCTAAAATGGTAAGAGGAACAGCATCATCCCAAGCGGCTTTCGCTTTCCATAGTTCTTGCAACATAATTTTTAATATGATTACAGAAGGCGAAAACAATCCCAACTGGTCGAATGTTTTAGCAATAACGGATAGAAGTTGCCTCTTTGTATTTACGATTTCTCCATCGTAATAATGCATAAATGTCTGCATCGAGTAAAATGTCAATTTGTAGCAAAATATAAAAATTTGGATCTGCGAGTATAAGATTATCCAAATGCAGCCAGTGTTGAATTTGAATATCGAAATTCGGGAGAGGTGAAGTCACTTTATTTATAACAAGAGTATTAAGATTAACTGATTTGGATGAGAAGTGAGGAGTGAATTCTACCTGAGAACTATGTAATGAAGTTCCTGCACTAACCCTATTAATAGCGGTTAATTTATGATTTGCATTTTTAATGGCAAATTTAATTGATCTAATAAACTTTTTGAAATTAGTGATAGCTGTGATGCATTGTCAATTAAAGCTCTGCATTCAATTAATTTTCCCGAGTGATCTTTCACTTTAATTGCGGCCGTTGAGAGAAGAACAGAACTATTTTGCCGCTTCGTTTGAAGCTGAAGTCCATTAGAAACAGCTACGACATCCGGATTACTGTCGATCTCAGCTGAAAGATTTACGTTAGATTTATGAAGTAATGTGTGATGTCGATTTTTTCAAACCTTACATCCGATATTTATTTTGCAATTATCCGTCTTATGGTTTTTGCGAAGACAATTCTTACAACAAAGTCCATCTATTGCTTTCAATCGTTCTTCGATTTTCATTTGATTTAAAACAGGACATTTATAAAGCGGATGATTTGACTCTCCCTGGCACAAAAACAAGAAAAAGAATCGCTTCTCCCCTTAGTTAGGCTATGAACTATCACTTTTCTTGTCTGGTCAGCCACCCTTCGACTAAACCGGTCCCCCTTTTCAATCTGACTACATTTTCGACCATCTGGAAAGAATTTCTTTTCAGGGGTTAGGTTTCCCCGCATTTGTTTATGTTTAGCTGAGCTACGACTGTCTAGAGATCTCGCTTTCCTCTCGATGAACGCTTTAAAAGAATTCAGCGTCGGAAACGCATCATGGTTCAAGGTCAAATCCCAGCGGTGAATTATTTCGTCGTCCAGTTTCGAAACGCAGTGATCGATTATAATCAGCTCAGTTAATTCATTTACTAAACCCAAAACACTTAAATTTCTAATACATTCATTACAATTATCTAGAATCTCGAATAGCAGTTTAGATGAATTTGCGTTTTGTATTTTTAGATTAAATAACTTATTAATTTGGCAGTTAGCTAACTGACTTCTGTTTTCAAATCTTTCGCATAACAATTCCCAGCAATTTTTTAGATTTTCTTCCCGAATCGCGAATCCACGAATTAATTTTGAGGCATTACCTTTGGTAGATGCGAATAAATATTGCAATTTGTCTATTTTGGATAATTCTGAATTATTAATTACCGTTGCTTGAAATAATTCTTTGAATGATATCCAATTTTTCATATCTCCATAAAAATGCGGCAATTCAAGTTTAGGCCATTTTTTAGACTCCTGAATTTTGGCATTTGAGCTAACAGCTTGACATTCCGTTTTACTTTTAGGTTTAGTGTTTTCCAAAAGAATGGCACACTAAAATAAAACATCCTTAAATTCCAAGTATTTTTCAAGTTTCTCTTCACTATCATTAACATCTAAATTCGAAAACGAATTTTCTAGTTTTTGTTCATAAGTATTGACTTTCGTTTTTAGCACATTGAATAATGCATCAGAACTATCTGCGTCTTCAACTGCATTTTTAATTCTCTCCTCAATTCTCTCAATTTCTTTACAGACATTACTGAAATTTTGAATTGCTTTTATGATTTTCGATTTGAAAGCCATTGTTCATAGGGCTCTGCGGCTAACGACCGACCAAAAATGTTGATTTAATTAAGGACTATGATAACAAATAAAGGAATGACTCACCTCATCCAAGTCATGATATTTATTTGGCAGCGATTCATGGGCATCCAAAATAAGAATGAAGTACAGATTTATATACAGCGAATAGATTTCTTGTAAACAGCTTTCAAACTACACATTTTCGAGCGCGTGTGCCGGAAGCGCCCGTTTCATCCAAGTATCCCCTAAAACAAAAACAAAAGTTCAAAGCTCAGATTATTTCATTGCGGCATCTGTTGGCGTTCAAGTGAATTACCAAAGTCAAAGTCGAAACAGTAATTCCTTCTGAGGTTGCATATTTTGATGATTTGTTCGCGGGAAGATGGGTAAAAATGGATTTGCTACGCCATCTATCAATAAATTTTTGAACTAAAACCAAAAACTATGAGAGGAAAGATTTTGGTCCTGTCGCATGAATTTGCTGCAAGAATTGATTTCTGAACCTTAATTGTTTTCCTGTTATGCATTTTTGAAAATCATCAGTCTACTTCAGGGAACTCTTTACTTCTCACGTGAAATTAGAGAAAATATAGCATATGATACTATTTCTCTTCGAAAGTACTTTTTAATTAAAATATGCAATACATCGAAAATAATTATTTTATGAATATAAATACTTTTCATGCGAAAAATTAAGTTAAGGTTTTAAAAAATTATTTTCCACCATGTATTTTTCCCGCCATGATCCATTGTAAGAATCGTATGCATATACAAAAGATTTATATCGAATACATTTATATATGCTTGTGATAATTTAGTTTACAGTATTTTAAAAAAGTATTGAAAAATTTACTTTTCAACATAGTGATTTTAGCAGGAGTTGTGAGAGGAAATAAGAATTTCACTATCTGAGAAAAAAGAAGAAATAGATAGTTTTAAGCACAGGAATCCTAGAAAACGGGACTAGCTTTTCTCAAGATATTTAATAAATTTTCTTCCCGTATACTTTGACAGTGCTAATGATTTCTGAGTTAGTGTAATTTTTTTAAAAGTAAAATACATTTGAAAAACTGTACTTAATTTACTTTGTAATTTTCTCGCTTTAACATTGCGATTTTCATATGTATGTTGATTCAAAATTTATCCATTAATTTTTATGAATACAGAAACAAAAACAGCAAATCAAACTAATCCCGAAAACGTCTACATGATACACCAGAAGATGCGTTTTCGCCAACACCATAATTCATTTTCTGCTCCAATTATCCATAATCTCGCATGAATAAGGAGGGTATTTAAAAGTTTACGATTGCTGAAAGTGTAGGTATAAAAATGCCTGTCATCTAATCTAAAATTCTTATATCATCAAATGTATTACCGTCGCTATTAAGAATCACTTTGAAATGTTAGATTTGACAAAGACATTCGGCTTTGCTTCTGGCACTTCTGTAAAGTGGTCATTAATGCGAAGTTCGTGAAGTGCCGGAAAGATTTTGGGAAACTCTATGCGCAGAAATATTACTCAAGAGACACTTCAAGCAAATAAAATATTTCCACCCGTTATAGGTAATTATGCTGGAACTTCTAAACATCACCCAAATCACTTACTGAAATTACCAGTCATACATTCATTATGCAATCCTAGAGTTTTATATTCTTCCCTCCCTAAATGTTTTCTTCCAGACTGTTTAATCGCTTCTCATGTTCTTAGTTAAAATCATTATTTTTCTCCTTACTTTTCACCTTTGAATTACAGTTATAAGGATACTGTTTAACCACAAAGATATAGATGGGAATTTGAAGGATTCATTAATAATTTAACATTAAAGATTACTTTACATAAGGGTATCATGTGCTTGTTTCACGTAAAATTCCAAAAATATAAATGCTCTTAAAAAATAGATTAACAAAGTTTGTATAATGCTTTTGCTGTAAAAATAAGCGGGAATTTTCCTAGTCCGAGTTTCTTCTTTTCTCGAATCTGAGGACACAGCAGAGCATATTGATGATATATCGATTGGAGAATGTCTCTTCCACAGCGATATCGATCTCAAACTTTATAAAGACGTCGGAAATGGTAACGAGAGTAATTCTAATATTTCATGAACAGGAATGTATAGTGAAAGCAAAGAAATAAATTCTTTACTTATATATTTAGAGAGAGAAAATCAGATGTCACAGCAAATAAATAAATTGTTTGGAATTTGTTAGATATTTCGTGTTCAGTCATATGGAAATCCACGTCTTTGGAATTAAGATGTAAAATTTAAAAATAGATATTGCTATTGCAGTTATAAATGCAATTTATTAATAAATAATACTCAGTTTCATTTTAAAACAATTATTAAATTATGCTAACTCGAATCATTGCAATTTGATCATTCACCGCCTAATGTATCTGCTTGCATCAAAGTAACTTTGCTTTTTGTATTTAATTAAGAACAATTTATTAATGCGCAGATGAAAGTTTCTGGTTAATGTATTTCATAGTTTGAAGAATGAAAGTCTTTTGGCAAACAGATTTTACAATTGTTATTTAAATATGTGTATATTTAATGATAATCAGAATTTCCAGATAAAAAGAATTAGGTTATTATTTTTATATGCTTTACAGTAATTAGAAAAAAAATTCAATTTTAATCATTTTGCTTATTTAATTATTTTTCATTCCTGCCTAGAGTACAATGTCTAATATGTTATTTTCATTCTCAGGCCAGATTATATTTGTTACTGTAAAAGTGTCAGAACGTTAAAATTTACAATGAAAAACCTTAAAAATATAATCTTGATTAAATCTGTTAACATATAAAAGAGATTGAATTTAAATTCTCATTCTGTAAGAAAAGACGTTAATGTATAAAAAATAAATCATTATTCTACTTTAAATTACATTTATCAGAAGATAATCTATTTATTTATTTGTCGCATAAAAAATTAGAGAAGAATTAGCATTGATCCAAAACATGTTAAAAGTTATTATATATCTAATTGTTCTATTATTCCGTCTGTAGTTCGTTAAGTACTCTCTGCAAATACAAAAATAAGCACCTTTTATATTGTAAATAAAACCTCTGCTTTGTTTAGTATACAGCTTAATTTTTTTGGTAGTATTAAGACTGCTTCACCTCGATTTAATTTTTTTCTTTAGCATAACAATGTGTTGCATTTGCTTCTAATAAAAATATACAACTACGAAGAATTTTTATGCATTAATATATAGAAATTTACCAAATTCAATTCAATTATTTATTATATTGTTTTTGAAAATAACTGTGGTTAAAAGTTTAACAATTGCAGGATCTTGTTGTATATAAATGGAGAATTTCAATAAATAATTTACATAAAATATGTTTGATTCTTAGATATTAAGTTGATGGTGTAGAATGGATTATAGTTTTGATGATATAGAAGCTATGCCGACATATTCTTTAAACAAAAAGTACTGCATTTTTTTAAAAAAATGGATAACGCGATTTTTATAAATCTCCACAGTTTTCATTTACTTATATACTAGCGTCTCCCTAAAAAATCAGAATTATTAATGTATAAATGTAAGTGAAACTGTCGTTGGTCTGCATTTTGTACATTGAAATTAGTAAAAGGAAAAATATCTCGAAGGACGTCTGTTATGCTACTGAAAAGCTGAAATGATATGGAATAATTGTTTTTATTAACTATTGTATTTAGAAAGAGGAAATATAACAGATTTGCTTATTATATTGCCTTGAAATTGCTGCAGAAATTTGATGTCAAGTTTAATGTGAAAAAACCCAAGATTGGAAACATTATAAAATGCGAATAATCAAGCACGGATAACACATAAATGTATGGAATTATTTACGATCATCACACTGCTAATGGATCAAAATAATATTTAAAAGAAAGGGAAAATTTCAATTTTTAGCTGTTTGAAAGAAGAAGATAATAAGAAGAAAAATAGAAATAACATTAATAATAATACTAAAATAAACAAAATGGATTAAAATAAAAGTTATTTATAAATATAAGTACAACAGCAATTGTTGTCTTAAAAACATACTTATATGCATATTTTAAAGGTTTATAATTCAAATTTTAAAAATAACTGATGATTTCTTAACGGAATTTCTCTATCTAATTCAAGTCAATTAAAATTACAATAGACAAAATTTAGAAATTAAAAATCTGATATATAATTTTTGTTATTAAAATAATATCAACTGTTATTATGAAGACTTTTTCATGAAATAAGACTAAAATATGACGTGGAAATAATATTCTTCGGGATAATAATTTCCATTGTTCCAAATTATAAAATAATTGATTTAAAACAGTTTTTTAAAGTTCTCTATATAAATATTTTTGATGCTACAAAACTCCTTAAAATATTATTTTGTGTTTATATCTGGAATATGCTTAATTATCATTGAAATTCCTACTTCTCCCTAAATATATTTCTGAAGCAAGCAAGGATAAATATATGAATTGAAATAATACAGGGTTTAACTTTGACATTTTATTGAACATCCCTATCTGCGGGAAGAACTTTTTGAAACTTAGGAAATATATTTTTTTCATTCTTGCAACTTTATTTATTAGATTGTCTAAAGCGGAGCTCTAAAAATTGAAGTGATTTATCAGATCACTTCTCAAATTAGTCTTCTTAAAGTTTGAAGCCATATTTTAGTACTAATTCTATGTTGTTGGAGTTGTTATTTTCTAATTTATCACGAAAGAAACTTTACTTCGAAATTAATAGTGAAAAGCAATCAATAATTACTTCAGAAAGATGTTAGACCCAGGAGCGTTTTGATGCAAACCCTGAAAAATTCTGGTAAACTTAAAGGAAAATCTAGATTGTGGTTATTAAAGAAAACTTAAAGCCTTCTTATTTTTAAATATGTTATTTTAAATGAAAGTTGCTTGATGTGATAGAAGTCATATTATGCACATTTCTTTAACTCTTGACATTTATGCTGTTATTCTTTTCATTTTAATATAATCTGATTTTTCAAACATGTGTCTCCGTAGAAATTTCTTTTATATTTTCTTTATAAAAACATGTATGGTTTCGATAAAAAATACATTTAAATATATGAAAAATGTAATTTAAACTATTTTTGTAAAGTGTCTAAATCATTAAATAAGAGTAGTGAATGCAAGAAATCCACTTTTTAAAAATTTCACTAAATATGTAATTAAAATTCCTTAGATTAAACATTAATAAACAAATAAAAATTGCTATACAACAAGTTTTCCCTACTTTAAGTTAAATGCTGAAAGAAAATATCAATTCTAACGAAAATTTTTAATTCAAACATATTTTTCAGCTGCATTTATAAAAAAAGAGGAAATAATGTTGTACATGCGTTGTTGCAAGTTTTATAACTACTTTTAAAGGGAGAGAAATTCTAGAAATTGACTCCTTATTTTAAATATGCTAGAATTTATTCTCATAATGGTAAAAGAGTTAATGGAGGTAAGAAAGGAAACAGATGTTTTCAGAAAATATTATGAGAGAGCAGGAATTAGAAAAAGAAAATGTAAGTAAAAATATACGTTTTCCTTTCAAAAAAGGCCTACTCTGATTTGAATAAATTTAAAATATTCAGAGAATTATCATGTGCAGATGCTTCTAAAGGATGAATTTAGTATTTTCACATGATAACATTCAATATAACTTTGAAAAGTGATAATCATAACCAAATATCTTGCGCATTTTAATTAATAAAAGTATGGTAAAGAGAAAATGAGATAAAACATTATTGTCTTTATTATTAAAATATTTTCCATGTTTATTACAACTTGCCTCGATGATACGGAACTGGAAAGATTTGAGAAATATTTCTAGTTTAAAAAACAACAACAAAAGCTTTCAATATTTTTTTGTATATTATGAATGAATAATTAAGCTATAAAAATAGTTATAATCAAAAAATTCCAAATAAATTAAAAAATATAAATATTTTTTTCAAAAAAAATTATTACAACTAGTCCCTTTCTCCCTTAGTTTTGACGAAATTAGAATATACTTGAATTTTTTGAAGCATCCCTAATGTAAACGATCATGGGAATAAATTCTTAAAAAGTATTTTAATTTGAAGATATATTTGAAATTATTGCCTTGTGATATTAGATCTGTGAAGACATGAAACTCTTGGAAATTTCGATTGCTAATATAAATAAATAATAGAATAAATATATTTTTTTAATTCAAAATCATCAATGAAGGCATTATAAAAGGTTTTATCTATAAATGACACTGTTAAAATACAAAAACTGTACCGTTGCATCAGAATCTATGGCAGAGAAATACTTTTACTAATGCACTCAATAATATCTTCCACTCAATATACTTCAGGTTGCAAATATCTATACAAACAAGTAGGAACTGAAAATAAGAATTAAACTGACATTTTTTTTAAAGAAATAAAAAATAAACAAATTCATATATACGACAATATAAACTCTTGGCAGAATATTAAATCGGTAGGGAATAGAACTTATAAAATACTAAAATGACTTGTATGACAACTTTTACGAAGCAAATTTTTTAAATTAGATGGAATAATACTTGATTTTATGAAATAACGTTTGAGCATATAGTTGACCCCTTGCTTACAGAAAATATCTCATGCCTAACATAAAGATACAAGTTCCATAAGCGACATACTTATAAGTGATGGAACTGATTAATCGTTAACCATTTTGAAATACGTTCATGAATTCTACAAAATTTTGACAGATAAATCTTTTTATTCGAAACCGGGAGAGTAATGACGCCGGTGACATCGCACACATGCTTGAAAGTAAAAAGTATAAACACATATAATAATCGTTAAATATAATTTAAAAATGAATTGGATTACATAAATCACTTCTAACATTATTAATAAATATCATTTTTTGGAATATTACAAAGTTTTTAGGTATATTTGTGATGTAGTTAAAACAATAGAAATGCTATGAATCAATAGTAGAAATTGTAAATTTTGCTGCAATTTAATTACAATGCAAAATTTTATGTAATTATAAAATAATATAAATCATTATAGTGTAAATGTTTCTACTCACCAATGATCTCTCATTCCTATCTTGAATTATTACTTATTTGTGTAAACAGTTATAAATGTAACCGGATATTCGTAATAATTTTATCTATTCAAGCACAGTATAATTTCAGATGAGAAATGTCAGATTTTATGACATTTTTAACCTGCAAGCAGATCCGAAAGTTATCCGAAAATATCATTGGATTATCCTGTCAGTCAGAAAGGATACAAGGATTACCAACAGTCAGACGTTTCTTTAGATATAAATGAATTTTGTGGAAAATGACAGATATAGTAGAATTCAATTTCCGGTGGATTTACTTCAAGATACTTTGAACAAAGCAATGTGAACCCCCTTTTTTGTATTTTCCTTAAAAATTTGCTCTTAAAAATATGCTATGTTTTAATAAGGAAAATTTATAAATCGAAGTTACATAGAATCTTTTAGAAATTTAAAAACTTTATTTTTTATTTACATTTATTCAAATCTGCTTGAATCTTACAAGCGAGTCTTTCAATTTATGTCTTACAATTTTTGATAGCCCTACCTTTAACCAGCTCTATAGATGTTGCTGTACCATAATTACATTACAAAACATTCTTACGTGGTAATTAAATTGTTCCTTCAAATTGTTTTCAAATATAATTGCAATTTCAGCATTTCTAGTGGTATAAATTTTTATATATAAGTAAGACTTAAATACAATCTAGAAAATAATCTGTCTTTCTTATTACGATTTTATATTTAGTTTCATTCAATATATCTATATATATATGTTGTATTATCCAGTTCATATTATTTACATTTCTTCAACAGAAACTAAAGATTGTATGGTCATATCATTAATAACTGAACTTAATTTTAAATTTGCATTTTTAAATTTACTCATTCATCTTAACAATTTACCAGTCATTTCTTATACGCTTAATTTCTTCATAAATTATTTTGTTATATATTATTTATTCATGTGTGAGTTTTCATGTAAGATATCAACCATTTCATTTTATTTCTACTTCGCTAAAATGAACACTTTATGACTTATAGCTTATCTATCTGTATATATATATACCTATTTAACTATTGTAAATCTGGCTAAAACTTTTGACAAAACATGCTATGTGTATACATACCGTATCAAATAACTAATTCTTAAACTATTTTCCATTGGGTTCTGATGGAAATACATTTATTGCCATTCCATAACCACTAACTTTTTATATGTTACTTTAGATCAAAGAAAAATAGATTTTCTTAATAAGTAACACAATACCAATTTCTAAAATTTCTTCGCTATTCATTTTTTCCCTCCAAATGACAGAGTTTTCAATCATTTTTAAATTGAGAAGAAAATAAATGTTTTTCTTAGCAGAAATTACGAATAGTTTTCAAATACACATTTCACTTTAAATTACAGTTTTAATGCATATGCACATTTTTGCCTTCAAAATTATTCTAAATTTTTTTTTTTTTGAATCACGAAGTAAACGTGGAGTCCCCTACTGAATGAAGGAAACTATTGGTATTTATTTAGAATTTTGACATCTATGCAGTCTTGTACTATTGAACTATAATTCCATCCCTATGTTTATACAAATATAAACTTATAAAAAATTCATATAAATGTGTGATTTATATCTTTTGTTAGTAGACTAAAAAGAGTCCTTTATCTTTGAGAACATATTGAACTTAAAACCTTGAAATCTTAAATCTTTGAAAGCTTCAAATATTATTTTTACAATGCTAAATTCGATTATATTCTTAAACAAACAAAAAAAAAACAATCAACGTAAAATTACGTCAGAAGCAGATTTTAAGCAAAAAAACGAGTAATGTGCATTTAAATTTGTGTAAATGACTTCATTACGAGAATAAGAGGAAACGATTTCAATTCTGGGTAGTCGTTTGGTTCAGTATTAACCGTATTATATAGGAGAATTGAATTTCTCTTATGATGCTTTTGCCATTCTTCCAATTGCTTTCGAAATAGGATCGCTACAAAGTGCATCGCTAAATTCTACTTTCCGCCATTAGAAGCTCTACGAGTCATCTCAAATATATCAGCTCATACCCATACTCATACTTTTTCTTTAATAACTGTAACTACAGTAGGTACTTTATACATTTTTCGTCTTATATATTCACCTTTATATTTTAAATTACATATTAAATGAAATGGATATTAAATTAAAAATAATAAATTTCTTATAGTAATTTGAATGGTCAAACAGTGAAATCGAAATTCAGTGTCTTGGATTTTATAAAAGTCGCTGCGAGTTGTGTGTTACAAAAAAAAATCAATAATACAATTTTATGATACGTGTTAAGGGAATGGAAATGTACACCATTTTTGTAAACAAGATTCAAAACATAGGGTAAAATATTATTGTATTTATGAGATTCAAATAATTACATTTTAATTGATATTTATCATATTAAACATTAAGCAGAAAAATTAATAAATAAAAAAATATATATACCTAGATAAATAAAATAGGTATAAAAAATAAAATTTAGAATATGAGATAATCCAATGCACTAAATTTAAATTTTTCTGTCTGATTCTTTAAGTTAAAAAAAGGAAATTTAAATAAATGATTAAAAAATGCATCAGTTTTATAGCATTCTTTTACAACTCTAGTTTAAAGAAATATTCCATTCATTTAAGAAACACAGAAAACGTAAATAAGTTTTAAATATTTATTTTTAAAAATTAAAAAGTTTAAAACTAAAGTAGACTTTCCATTCTGCCATATGATAGAAAAATATGTTTTACATGCATGTTACAAAATATCGAATTTATATAATAAAGCAATAATTGTAGCAAAAGTTCATTCAGCTATTGTGACTCAATTTGAACAAAAAAAAAACGATTTATCCTGCTGATTCTTTTTATTCCATATGACAATTTACAGGAGGATGATATGCATTTGATTTACAACAAACTTTATGGTTTGAAGATAGACTTCCATTAAAATAATAGTGTTGTACAAGAAAAGGGTTTCTTTTTATATATATACAATTATGTAAGTTTCTACTTTACACTTTACACTTTAAACAGTTAATTCTCTATCAACAATTCTTTCTAACTAGAATTTATATTTTTAAAAATTATTTTATTGTTTACTTACTTGTTTGATATAGTTTGTATAATTTATTACAGAAATGAGGCATTTATTCAAGCTATTGCACATAAAAACTGAAGCCTATTACAGGCTAATATGTAATACATAAGAAAAGTAATAGTTAAGCTAAGATATAATGCTTTTTATATTTTGCTAATTAGAAAATTTTCAGTTTAAACTGTATTTCTTTTGTAAATATATTTATTTTTTACATATACAATTGTATTGTATATTTTTGTACATAGTTTGTATAAAAATTTCTTTTGAATAGTTTAATACTAAAGATTTGTAAAATCTTGATATATGATAAAAACATACTTTTTCTCGAGGAATCAAATATGGGAAGCATGCTCTGAATGCTGCTTCTTATAATATTCTAAGATTGGTAGTAAAATCTACAAGAATAACTCACGCAATTATATATATAAAAGATTAAGATAAGAGAAAGAAAACATTCTAAGTTAGAGATTACTTTTATTTTATAACAAGTAGCATCGAATAAAATTTATGTGAAAAAATTTACGCTATATTGATAGGTCTAAAACCTTAAATGGTATTTAAGTTGTCTCTATCATATAAATTTAATAATACATAACTAGCAATAATCATTGTTTTATATTTATCATTAAAAATATTAACATTAATTATTAAACCAGCAAAATGCATGCAAATATAACTACAAAGTAAATGAATATTTTTTATAAAACCAATATTATTAAAATGTGCCATGTTATCCGAATTAAGTTTCTTGTTTTTTTCGGCAGAAAACAGCATAAATCAAAAAGGGAATGTATTTCATTTCATACTCACTTTGATTAAGATTACTTTCGCGAAATTTTTGAGATTTAATATTTCAAAGCTCTTTAAAAAGTAAGCTCAAAGGAGAAAAGGGTTAAGAGAATGTTAAATCTTTGAAAGAAGAGAATGCTCACATAAACACATGGGATAATTTCGAAAAACTAATACTAAAGATTATTCTTTTTTGAAAAGAACATAGGCCTATTTACATTTGCTGATACTTAAGATGAATCATTAGCTTAAAAATAGCTCGTTACAAGTTATTGCCTAGTAACCTCAAAAGCAATTCAGATGTACCGAAATAACGGCTCAAAGAACAATAACTAGAAAAGTAAATGAGTTCTAGTTTTATAAATTAATGGTTTGAAAAGTTTACTTCAATTAAGATGGGCAAAATTGAAGGTAATTCATCCGTGTAATTTAACTTTATGGTTTGAAAGAAGTAATATCATGTGCATATAATACAAATGCTAGTTAAATTCGGTTTCATCGAAAGACATTTCTAGCCATTTTTTATAAAAATTATACTTTTTTGTACTTTTTTAGATGCATTCATTTTTTCCATATTAAATCACTTTTGTTACATTTTGAAAACTTCATTTTTTTTCTCTTTTATGGTATTCAGCTTTTTGTTTCTTATCTTCCAAATAATTTTTATTTTAATTTGTAGATAGTAGAATTCTGTTCAAAATTAAATTAAGATTCAGGAAGTTGTAATGTAATTTCATTCTTTTCAGATGAGTAAAATTTGTATATTTATTTTTGATTACATGATGTAATAAAAACGAGTTTATATAAATAGATAATATTGTAGACAATTATAACTTGAATAGTGTGGCTATATGGTTTATATTTGTAATTTCAAAATGTAATTACATACGTAAAATTAGCTTTTTTAAATGTTAAATTTTACCTTTTATATTGCTAATAATATTTTATGACTTAGATTTAATAATCATGCGTGTTGAGTTATTATATTATAATTAATTGATATTTTTATAGTTTACCATTATGATGCACACATTTTTTGTATGACATTCCCGTTTAGAAAATTAAATATAATTCTAGACTTTTCTGAATTTTTTTTTAGATCGAACTTTTCAACTCGTTTTAGTTTTACATTTTCTTTTTTGTTTTAGTTTCAGTTTTTACTGTCATCTCATTGAAAGAACTTTTCAACTCGCAAACATAATTTATTTAGAATAATCCAGAAGATTATTTCAATAATTACAAACACAACTTATAAAAAATCCTTATTCAATTACTTAAAATAAATAAGTATTTACCTCATAACACATTTTCAGTCTGGTAAAACGTGAAAATGAAAGTTTTTTCAAAATATTCATCAAGTTTATTGAAACAAGAAAAAAAAATGCCAAAAATGCATTATGTAATAAATTCAAAAATTGATGAATTTTAATTCATATTTGGATTGAGACTAAAACTTTTCTTATTGGATTTAACTTGAATATTAAATGACTTTTAGCAAAATATCATAATTTAAAATACTTTTTATGCGAAAAATTTATTTGCTTTATCATTACAAATAAAAATGTATTCTCCATATGTTTTCATTATCCAAATCTTTACACTTACAGTTTTGTAATTTTCGGCGATTGAACCATGTCCGTTTGTTCCATATTTTTGAGAAAAAAAATGTGTTCTATCAAACAAGCAAAGTGTGAGGGCATTTAAATGATGTCCTCTTGAACTGTGTAGAAATGTGAAAGAAAAGATTAAAGGAAATAATATGAAATTGATCAAATGCTCCCGAAGAAAATTTAAATAATCAAACTGTTCTTATGGAAAATTTCTAAAAAATTACTGTTTGTTAAAATTTTGTTGCTTATCAGATCGTGCTTTCTTGAATGATTTTGAGTAGACAATATTTATTCATGAGGTATTCTAAAACATATAATATTTATATTAAAAAAGCACTTATAATTTGAAATTACAGTCTTTACGTATATAATATTAATAATATATGTATATAACAATATTAATATGTATTAATGTACTTATTAATATTAATATTTATTTTCGATGCAAGTTATCGATGCAAATAGAATGCAAGTTATCGATTGCTCAAATTTGCAATGCATATATATACGGATAGATAATCAAGTTCATATATATTTAGTAGAAGCAAAATTAAGTTACAGAAAAAAATAATTGAAATATAATTTGTTTCTTAAATTACTGACAGAAATTCTTAGGAATGCACAGAAGCCCGGTAACTTTCTAAAAAATTTTTAAGTAGTTTTTATTTAAGTATTATTATTCACTATGTTACCAAAATTTTTCCAAATTCTACTTTAGAAAAAGAAAACACAATACTGAAATTTTCATCAATTAAAAACGGCTATCTTTTGCTGCTGTTGAGAAAATTTATTACCGATAAGGTAAAACAAAACATTTTAGATTTTGAAATCATAGGCAAATCTAGCCAGGAAATGAGATTAAAAACTTAACCCTGCTGTTCTGTTCGAGTCTATATGACCCAAAATAAAATTTATACGTTCATAAAAAATATAGTGCAACGATATTTTCATGAAACTTCTTGATATTTTTGGTAAATAATAAGAATATGTACTCCTAGAGGGATTTATGTTTATTTGTGTTTCGAAGGAATATATGTTTTTTTTTTAAATTTATACCTAATGTATCGTTCGGGTCAATATGATCCAATGCAAAAAATCATTTATTTTTACTCGTAAATTTTCACTTTTGTTTGGAATAATTCAAAAGAAAAGAATAAAAATAATTTATCATTTTCCAAAACCTGTTCCATTCATGTATGTGTTTGGTCACATGACAAAAAGCGTACGCAAGGTCAAAATGTTTATAGGATTTGCAAGGTACCAAACTATTTGGTCTTATTGCAACGTTTCTTTTTTTTTCTGCTGTATTTCATTTTTTACATACCGTAAAAGATTTATTCATGTGACCGTGAGAGAAAAAATGCCGAATCGCATACATTTGAATCACGCTGATTTAGCTAAACTAATAACTTAATTTCTGACAGCGAAGAAGAAATAGCCAAGTATGAAAATCAAGCAAGTGATGAAATTGTGAGTGAAGGTTCTGATAACGATTTTGATATAGATATTTAACAAATGAACTATAAAGAAATAATTCCGTCCAAGAATCATGAAATAAAGTAGACTTCACATTCTTCTCAATCAACAGTTGCTAATATTACAAAAAAACTACTCCAGGGGTGACAAGATATGCAACGGCAAGGATAACAGACGTAAAAAGTGAATTTGAGGTATTCAATTCTACAATTGAAAACGATAATAAACAAAAAAATTATGGGGTGCAGAAACTTTCAGAAATATATTTCGTGTGACAATGCCTCTAATAGTATTCTGCACCATATCGAAAGTTGTTTGTTTGATAATAAATATACTCGTCAAGAAAGAAGAAATTTGGATAAATTAGCTGCAGTGCGAAATATCTGGAAACAGGGGATAGAAATTGTATCAAAATTATATAATCCGAATGAAAATATTACTGCAAATGAACAATTGGTAGGATTTCGTATTCGATGTCCTTTCAAACAATATATACCAAGTGACCCATCTAAATATGGATTGTATGTGACAGTAAAACTTCGTATGTACTGAAAATACAAATTTATATTGAAAAAGAACAAGGGTCAAAACCAAATAAAAATTAGGGAATGCGAGTAGTGTGTGATCTTACTTATGGGTATTCGGGTCACAATATTGCATGTGATAATTTTTTTCATATCTTACAATTTAGGACAACTTCTTCTAAAACAGAAAATGACTATGTTTGGCACCATTAGAAAAAAAATCAGAGATTCCTAAAGAAATACCAAACAAAGAAGTTCACAGCTTATCTTATTTTACAGAAGAAACACTATAGTTGTAAACTATATCCCACAAAAGTACATTATTATGAGCACTTTGCATCATGGCAAAGAAATTAGCAACAGACCTGACAAAAAAAACATTAATGATTTTAGATTACGTTTCAACTAAAGGAACTGTGGATACCCTTGATCAACTTTTAAACACATACACATATAAAAGAAAAATAAATCGCTGGCTTATGATAGTATTCTATAACATGCTTGATACTTCTCGGTACAATGTATTTATTCTATGGACTTCAATACATTGTGAATGGAACGAAAACAAATTGACTAAACGGAGACTATTTTTGGAAGAACTGGGAAAATCACTCATTTTTCCACACATTGAAGCGATGCCACACCTACCAAGAAGTAAGGGCTCAATAAAAAATGGATTCACGTCTTGATTAATCTTCAACATTTTTTGTGACATTCAGTAAAATCCAAAATGGGTATAAAGACTAATAAAATAATATATATTGTTACGAATCTGTGATGCTGCTTGCCAGCATAGTTGGTTCCATCACCAGAAAGACTATTTTACAGTCATCGGTATTGGACAGAGTCCGGGTGTCGCGTTGGAGGTCGTAGAGCTTAGAGATAAACTTGGCGAACATTTGGCGACTTTGGCGCCAAAAATAGATTGTACCCGAAACATCGAGAATTTTCCCGATCCGTCCATTAGGAACCGAGATACGCCTCGAAAGTTCCTGATTGGTTGAGAGGCTTCTAACCCCACCTCCTGAGACCTATAAAAGGAGGCAGTCTGCATCTGCCAGGTAGTAGTCGAAATCGACGGTAAACAATGGGTCCTCCAGAGATTAGCAGAGCAGCGGCGGAGTCAAGCTAGTGCTGAACAAAGCTGTGCGCTACTGTCTGCAGTAGTCTTGTTGTGTGCTGCTGTGTGCGCGTCTCGGCGTAAGGTAATTGTCTCCTCTATGCTGTATATAGTTGTCGTCTTTGTGCTGTCCTGTCTTCGTGTAAATAAACGTCGTTGTTTTTTTCCTACTGCCGCCTGCTGATTGAGCGTTCTCCACACCATATAACTTCCACTATCCAAACGAACCCCGGAAATTTCATAACATTTGGTGTCAGAAGAGGGATAGTGGTCAACAGTGTATGGTGCTGACGAGATCCCAAGCAAAAATGGCTGATAACGGTAATGGTGAGTTACTGGCTTTGTTGGATGAGATGAAGAAATCTATGGAAGCTGGACAAGAGGAGATGAAGAAAAGACAAGATGAGATGAAGCAAGGACAAGAAAGATTGGAGTAGGAGATGAAATCCGGACAGGAGGAGCTTAAATAGGACATTGTAAGTGTTAAAGAGGAATTCTCCAATATCATTCAGGAGGAGATGAATGCAACTGAAGGTAAGGTGGCTTCATTTGAGAATGAGGTAATTACAGAGGAAATTAAAGTTTTGAAGATGGAAAAAAGTATTGACAAGAAAGTCCGAGAAAACATTGAAATTAAAATTTTGAAGATGGAAGAAAATATTGACAAGAAAATTCGAGAAAATATTGAAATTAACATTTTGAAGATGGAAGAAAGCCTTGACAAGAAGGTTCGAGAAGACATCGGAAATGAATTTGAACAAAAATTTGGGAAGGAGATAGAAAACCTGAAGAAGCAGATTTCCTACGAACATGAGGAATCCAAAGAGATATTTACACCTTCCCTAGCGATGATTAAACTCTCGACATTCGACGGAAAAACATCCTGACAAGTATACAAAACACTGTTTACTATGGTAGTGGAATGGATGGAATCCTCAACCAAAGCGTTTCACTTGGCAGCTTCGTTAAGAGGAGACGCTGCCGACATCCTTGAGACTCTTGCGGAGGAGCAAAGACATGATTTCCAAGCTCTATCGAGTGCACTTGAGCTGCGGTTTGGAGAGAAGTGCACAAAAGAATACAGCCGATTGCAGTTAAAGTCCCGCTATTAAAAAGTGGGCGAAAGTCTGCAGGAATTAGCTGCCGATACTTAGCGGCTTTCCCATTTAGCATTTTCTGATATCCCGGTTGAGACACGGCAAGATCTGGCTCTCCAACACTTAGTGTGCGGGATCCATAAACACAGAAGGCTCTTAGACTAGCAGATGTCAAAGATATAGGATCTGCTTTAGTCTTTGCACACAAAATAGAGGCTGCCCAGCAGACCACACGTAAAGACTGATACCCAATCAGAGCTGTCTCTGCTGCGGATTCGGACTCTGATTTCGTAAAACAGATTGACGATCTGCGAAGAGAAATTCGGAGGTTAAAAGAGCGCAAAGATGGCAGAAGTACGGAAATTTAGTGTTGGACTTGTGGTACAGCCGTACACGTCCGTAGGAACTGCCGGGTTTCTAGAAGTGGGGGAAATAAATTTTCTACCACATCAGGGAAACTAATATGTGGCCATCTCGCGGGGCGGAGGTGTCCAGATAGTCAAAGGCCCCATTTTAAAGTATTTCATGTTTCATCCATAAGTGGCGGTGACAATGGACTTTACGTGATAGGACAAATTGGTAGCATCTCATGCGTATGGTGTTCGACACTGGAGCCAATGTGACCATAATAGGAGAAGATCTGGAAACGAAAATTAAAACTAAAAATAATCTGGACGCCAACCTGCATTACTTTACAGACAGTGACGGAAGATAAGATTTATGTTCATGGGAAAGTCAACCTCACTATACTCTTTGGAAATGAAAACTACCACCATACGGCATTTGTAGCAGAAATTACAGACAATTGCATTCTCGGACTAGATTTTCTGCGGAAATACGACTTTAAACTGGATTTCGGAAATAGTACAATGAATTTAAAATTTGAAGACATCCCTCTTTTTGGATTGCACGCTGAACTGGAATCCAGCCAGAAAATAATAGCCAAAACTGACATCTCTTTATCGCCTAGGACTGAATATGTAATACCCGGTTTGGTAGCAGTTAACCGAAAATTCCGATTTGGTGTAATGGATTATCCTGACACAGGTCGTGCCAGAGCAGGAATGTTGGTAGCTTCGTCGGTAGTGGACCTCTCAAAGTCACTTATCCCATGAGAGTGGCTAACATCAGTGATAAGACAAAGATTATACAGAAAGGAGAGGTGCTAGCAACTTGCACTCCTCTCACTTGTAAAGACCGGAAGTGCAATAGTCAGGACGTTTCTTCAGACGATCTAGTCCAAAATTTGCTGCAGGATACAGATTTAGATGTAAAACAGATGTGTGCTGGAGAGTTGATAAAAGAATTCCAGGACTTATTTTCTCGAACATCTGAGGACTTAACTAGTAAAACACCGAATTGATACAGGAGAGCATCGTCCTTTTAGGCAGCACCCCAGAAGACTACCATTAGATAAACAAGAAGTCCAAACACTAATTAAAGAAATGCAAGATAATGGCGTAATTGAGCTGCCATCAAGTTCTTGGGCAACCCCCATCGTCTTAGTAAGGAAGAAAGACGACTCTACTAGATTTTGTGTGGATTATCGCCGGTTGAAAGATGTCACCAAGAAGGACAGCTACCTTTTGTCAAGATAGATGACACGCTTGATTCACTTGCCGACAATACCTGGTTTTCCACCCTGAACCTCAAGAGTGGGTATTGGCAAGTAGAAATCCATCCTGAAGATAAAGAGAAGACGGCTTTCACCACAGGACAGGGGCTATGGCAGTTTGAGGTTATGCCTTTCGGCTTGTGTAATGCGCCAGCAACATTTGAACGCCTTATAGAACCAGTTCTCGAAGGGCTTTATTATGAAGCCTGTCCAGTTTACCTCGATGAATTATCATCATGGGCGTTCCTTTCAAGAGCATCTTTAAAATGTTAGGCGTGTACTGCAAAAGCTGAAGGAAGCTAACCTGAAATTAAGTCCGTCGAAGTGCCACCTATTCAGGCTTGAAGTCACCTATCTTGGGCATATCATTTCGGCAGAAAGTGTTCGAACAGACCCGGATAAGATATCGGCTGTAAGACACTGAAAATACCCGACGGATGTTCACCAGCTCCGGAGCTTCTTAGGCTTATGCACGTATTACCGGAAATTCGTGAAAAACTTCTCAACAATCGCCAAACAACTCCATAAGCTGACCGAAGCGAAACAGAAATTCATCTGGACGGACGAGTGTGACAACGCCTTCAACAAGCTCAAAGACGCTTATTGTGTGAATATGGTAATCCTGTAAGTAGATGCCTCTTACTCAGATATTGTACTGCCCGGGACGTGCAGTCCTTAGGAGGCGGACAATGTTACGAATCTGTGATGCTGCTTCCCAGCATAGTTGGTTCCATCATCAGAAAGACTGTTTTATAGTCATCGGTATTGAACGGAGTCCGGGTGTCGAGTCGGAGGTCCCAGGGCTTGACGACAAATTCGGCGACCATTTGGCGACTTGGCGACGAATTTGGCGACTTTGGTGGCAAAAATAGATTATACCCGAAACATTGAGAATTTTCCCTATCCGTCCATTAGGAACCGAGATACGCCTCGAAAGTCCCTGATTTATTGAGAGGCTTCTAGCCCCACCTCCTGAGACCTATAAAAGGAGGCTTCCGGGTAGAAGTCGAAATCGACGATAAACAACGGGTCTTCCAGAGATTAGCAGAGCAGCGACGGAGACAAGCTAGTGCTGAACTAAGCTGTGCGCTACTGTCTGCAGTCATATATATATATATATATATATATATATATATATATATATATATAAGAATCTTTCTTATATAAAAGGATGATAAGTGTGATATAGATTAGTAGCAGTAAACTCAAATAATGTAATTCAACATTAAATACATATACAATCGAAGAATCCAAAATATTATAAAATGTTAATAATAACAGCTTATTTTCGCATATAAAACTGAAATAATTATTTTCATCAAGCTGTTTCGGTACTTCGTATTCTATGAAGAAAAACTGTTCACGAAGAAAACTAACATTAATCACGACGAGTAAATGCGGTTTGAATTGTAATGACAGATACTGCAATTTTGTTATTAGTCTGATAACTTCGTGACACCTTTACATATATATCGGCACATGGATTTGAATGTTGGATTTCACATCAAAATGTGACTCACAAATAATTTAGAGAAGAATATTGATATTTTTCTGCATAAATCATGGAATATGAATATAATTGCAATCTAAATAAATTAGAAAATGAAAACTAAACAAAATGATCGTACATCTAATTCCTTATGCAAATTTTTTCAATCCTTTCTAATGAATTTTAATATTATTGTGACTATGATGGCTGAAGTTCTGTCATCTTTAATTGAATCTATAAACGCGGCTATCAGGTTATGAATTCTTAATTTATTCATTGTCTAAAATTACTAGGTTCATTCAGAATTTGACACTTTGTAACTTCAAAAGGAAGCTATGGGTGAATTTTGTGATAGCATATATGTATTAATTCCTTAGACTATGGATAGACTTCCGACCTTTCTATATCGCTGAGGTCTGCACTATATTTCAATGAGGGAAGCAATAAGATATTATTTTAAAGGTAAGCAAGCAATTCGTTGATCTAATGAAATGATTCTACAAATCTAGATGGGTGTCCTTAAATTTAACATTTGATACCTATATATTAAACTGTTTCCTAGAGTAAAAATAATTTTGAGTTATAAAAAAAGTTGATTCCAGTGTTTTTTTTTAAATTTTCAAAATTTAATTTATAATTTTCTTATTGCAATTATATTTTGAAATTATTACAGAATTAGGTTTATAATTGGATAAAATTGAAAGATTTGAAAAGGTGACACGAAACGCATATGCCTAAAAAGACATGAAATAAACTTATTTTTAGCACTTAAGTGCCACGCAGTCATTAAAGAAGTTTTTATTACATGCATACTGCCTAGAAAATGTTATGCATTAAGTAGCTGTTCTATCTCTCCATACAATATGTGGTAATGAATGTAAAACTCACTGACAAATTTAAAAACATCATATCTAATTACTTTTAGATTTTAAGAGTTTTCTATATAAATCTGACATTTTTCAGGATACAAATGGTAAAATTATGAAGGGAATTTGATATAACAAATAATTTTATTTCTAAAAGAAAGAAATATTTATAATCTGCAAACCTCTCTCTCTCTCTCTGTCTGTTTTTTAAATATCCTCTTTAATTTTATAATATATTGTGAATAAAATAAAGATGAAAAAATAAAAAAAGGAATAATTGACCGCACACACACAGACATAACTGGTGTGCAAAACTTAAGCAACAGGTATGTTTTTTGCCATAACTTCACGAAAAATCATCTGAGAGACATGAAATTCAGAAATGAGATACAGCATTTTGTTCTGAAAGAATGACGAAAGCATAGTTGCGCAGAAATGAATACAATGCATACAGTATAGAATCAAACAAAAAAAGGCTTTATTGAACTCATAGTATCGTTACACATGATTGTCTGTCCAAGAGAAAGAACAGCAAGCAGATGTTCCTTAGTATGGGATATGCCCTCCCCTTACTGCAATGGTTGCTTCGCACCGTCTCCCCATACTCAGCACCAGATTGTC
>JAPMOR010078378.1:176509-206191 GCA_026543865.1 Argiope aurantia
TTACATCCTCCTGGGAACACCCGACAACTTAAACAGATGCTGATTGAAGAATGGGCACTCTTACCTCAAGAACTCTTTGACAATCTGGTGCTGAGTATGGGGAGACGGTGCGAAGCAACCATTGCTGTAAGGGGAGGGCATATCCCATACTAAGGAATATCTGCTTGCTGTTCTTCCTCTTGGACAGACAATCATGTGTAACGATACTAAGAGTTCAATAAAGCCTTTTTTTTGTTTGATTCCATACTGTATGCATTATATTTATTTCTGCGCAACTATGCTTACGTCATTCTTTCAGAACAAAATGCTGTATCTCATTTCTGAATTTCATGTCTCTCAGATGATTTCTCGTGAAGTTATGGCAAAAAACATACCTGTTGCTTAAGCTTTGCACACCAGTGTGTGTGTATATATATATATATATATATATATATATATATATATATATATATATATATATAGTTTAAAGTTTGAATTTTTAAAAATATTTCTAATATTTAGTTAAAAAGCAATGAATAACATAAAATAAAATAGTATATTGGGCACCTAGAAAGATTATTATGTTACAAGAAAGTGGTCGTTCCTATGCTGAAATTGCAAGACAGGTGCTGTGGATCAGTGACTACATCTGCAGTCCGAAAGTTTTGGTTACGATATCAGGAAACAAATTCATTTAAAAACAAAGAAAGAAATGGCTATAAAACGTGCACCGCATCTGATGATAGAAGAATAAAATGACTATGTATACAAGATAGAAGAATGCCATCAGTGACAATCAGAAGTCAATTGAATGATGCTGGTGTTTATGTCAGTTCATTATGGAACCGTTTGAAAACTCTTGTATAAAGAAGCTCTCATTAAATAAAAGAGAATCTGTAATTGTCTCCTGGCATCATGCAATAACGAAGGAAGAGCTTAAACCTCTTGTCAGCTCAATAAAACATCAGTGTTAACCTGCAATAAAAAAAATAAAGTATATCTTACTAAGTACTGATAACTCACTGCAGTCATCAACATCTAATGTATCTCGATAATTATTGCTGCTCAACTTTTTTTTTGTATTGTAAGTAATTGAATTTTGCTTGTTGTATTGAAATCAGCATTAAACTCTCTTTAAAATGACGTATAAGAGTTTGCATTTTGTGAAACTTTACATTTTATATAAGCATACAAAGTTAGAAAACTTAAACATTTTCAAAAGTGTCCACAATTTTGGCCATCACTGTTGTATATATATTTATTTTCAAGAAATGATATTGATCAAATTTATTTGCAATACCACATGTGCTGGAAGGCAAGACGATCGCATTCCTCATGCTATTTATGATTTTTTATTCCTGAGTTTCTCGAGATTAGTTTAGTTATATTAACGTTCTGTTTTAATGCAACACTAGGGCCAATTTACGACGGACATGGAAATTTAACCATGGTCAGATGACGAGTACGACACCTGAGTCGGCGCTTCAATCTTCAAACTTCTACACCATACCAACGGGAGGACGTTTAGTCCTGACTTATTTAACATGTACCAGACCCACTTATACGACGGCTCTTCGGTGGAATCGGGTTTCTAACCTGAAACCCTCCAGTTTCGAAGCCTAGACTTTACCACCTGGCCACCGCAGTCCCATTTGGATTGTCGGAGACAGCACTTAGAGCATTAATTATGATCTGTAGATCGTACTGTATCATTTCTTGGGATTATATGTTTAGAAAATTCTTATGCAAGGGAGCTTCACTTATTCAAACAGTTACAGTTAGAATTCATTAGCAATTCGGTTTTTTTCCCACTCTGTAATTTACTTGATTCATTTAGCTAATGTATTAGCTTTAGTAGGATTTATTTTTTGGTAAATTTCATATAGAACTAAAAATTCTAAATGAAATTACAGAAATAAAATTTGTAAATAATACTTTATTTTCATTTTTAGTTTGTTAGTCAAAATGTATGATTTTTAAGACTTGAATTATTTCATGAATTTTATTTCAGTACAAAGCACATTGTATTACAAAAATAAATAATAAAAATTCAACACACATTAAAAAAATTTCTAGTAATTGCTATTTTGTTTGCTAATAATTTCACTTTTAATCTCGTATCTACTATGCAGCCTTGTATACAGTCAACTTATATTCATATTGAAACTATTATTTTTGGAACTATAATTTTCAATTCAATTTTTTATCAATTTATGAAACATAATGCTAATAATGTCATGTGATGCATTTTATTTTGTGTTATTCATGAAAATTATGTTATATTTTAAATATAAATCTTTAGTGCCATTTTTAAATTTAAAATTTACGTTTGTATTTATTTTTGTATTTAAATCAATTAGCTTCTGTTGATAAGACCACAGATTTGAATTAGCCAAATTCCACTCATCGTGTTTGCTTTCAAATTATCATAGTCTAAATGTTCGTGTATAAATTTATTTATTTGATGCAAATCGTTAGTAACTATTGTCATGCTAATGATTTAGAACTTTTTAAACTATTATAGATATCAATGTCTTATGACTTCTCAGGATTCTTCATTTCAGCGTTCGAGATTCACAGTATTCGAATACCTCTTATGCTCCTCCCATTTCTAAGCTGCATTAGTACTGGTGAAATTGTTCACAATCCGCATCATTATTCTTCAATAAGATTTAAATACTTTTGAATAGAAATATTACCATATTTAGCTTATGCAACAGAGGATGGATTAAATTTGGCATATTTGATATATTATGTAAGTAATTTCAGAATTTATGAAACCCATGCATTAAAACACATTTATGAGGACATTTAAAATGCATTTATTTAACATCAAAGGGCGTATTAAAATATTACAAATTATTATATTTTGGAAAGAGCTGAAAGCTGTGATTACAACAATAATACAATGTTTTAGATTTGAATAAGCATGATTTTCATAGAGTACTTTTCCTGGAGGATAATCTTATGACCTAAACATGAAGAATTCTAAGCAGCGAGAATTTTTAGCATGTGTTGTAAGCAAATGGAATCTAAACAGAATTATTATATTCATCAAATCGCCACATGTACATCAAAACTCCTGAGGTAACGTAATTAAAAGTTTTTCAAACTTGTATGTAAATGATCTCAAGCAGAAAATTTAAATGCAATTCTTAATTACTTTTCTCAAAATTAAATATCTCATAGTCTCAGATGCAAAATGTGTTTATCGTGTTGAATAACTGATCTTTTACTTTAATTAGATACTCTTCTTATGAAATATGATGGAAACACTTAAGTATTTTCGAGCAGACAAGTAAAATTTTCTTATTTCCATATATTCTTTATCAATTATATGGATTTTCTTTGTTTTTGTTTTTAACAATTTTAAAATATTATCCACTTAATGAATCATTTCTGTAAGAATTTGAAACATGCGTATATGCATATCTCAGCACAACAAATGTGTTATTTCGCTTTTTTTTTTCAATTTGTGTGTGTGTGTGTGTTTAACCCTTAACTGGGGAGGTGAAATTTTAGAACTTAACTGAAGAGATGCGGTCTACGAAACCGCATTTCATTTATACTAAAATTAAATTTTCTAATGAATGTATTAGTATAAAAAACGGTCAATATATTTTTCAGATATTTTTCTAGATATATAGATAAGTTTTAGAAATTTTTCAAAATATATTATCATTGAAAAAAGTAAATGCGTTGGAACATACATTTTCTTCTGAAATTACATGTTACAATAAATAATGTTATTGAAAAAACATATTACTTTTTACTTTTTAAATCATATTTAGTTTTACAGTATATGAAGGTATATAGAAGACAATATAATGTAAAATTCAACAATTATATGAAAAATAAAAAATGACAATGGATAAAATTGGCCCTTTTTTATCGGCTTGTGCGACTTTCATAATGCGGTTTTCTAGGGCATTTTAAACATACAGGTTAAGAACTAGTATAAAAATCAACCTATAAATTCTGTATATATATATATATATATATATATATCTTGGTATATTAATATATTTTATAAATTTTTCAAATGCATTATCACTAGAAAAATTAATTATGTTTGAACATATATATCAGAATCAGTTGAATGTGAACTTTCATCGAAAAACTCTTCTGTACAACTATCCTTATCACTAAAATCACTTTCTGCTTTATTTAAAAGTGTCTGAAGTACTGCTTCATAATATGATCAGTAAATTGGATGATATTTCGATGCCCAAGTTTTAGCGCCATCTGCTAAGCTTTGTTTATCACTGGGACACTAAGAGGGAGATGCGGTCTTAGAGACCGCGCTTAAAGAAATAACTGAATTATTTTAAAAAGCATCCGCTGAAATCAGTTGAAAAAGTGCACGTGTATTGAAGGTCACAAAACAGGAAGCTACAGGGTCAATCCATTCAATTGAGCTAAAAGTAGAATAGAGGTGATGGAAAATCCATCACTAGTGGTCTCATAGACCGCACGTCCCCAGTTAAGGGTTAATTCAAAAGCAAATACATAAGTGCTTTTACTTCAAAATTCCTTCGAATTTCATTTTTTTCCATTCTTTTCAGAATTAAACAACTGAAATTTTATCTTTCGTTTGTGACTCATGTAAAAATCGCATCGCAAAGAAATGCCGAGTTTTTCCGAAGAGGCTCTATAAAGCCAATTATTAAGAGTACTTGCTGTCTTGTATCTCACTAACAGTTGATCTCTTTTATTATCGGTTATGAATAATTATTATATTTTTCAAAATACAAAATTTAAATTTTCCGGATTTATTTCTCAGATAGACAAAAAGGCTGTGATTAAATGAAAAAATAATTTTCTTACTTGCAATATACATGGTATCCTGAAAAAATGGGACAGTAAAAAGTTACAAAATTAAAAATTTTATACGCCCTCCTAGCGAAAAATGTCCGCTAATAAAATGCTTTTCTTTCATTCTTCTATAACGATACAAGTTTTATTTGTATATCTACAAAAGTCTCAGAGATATTTAAAGGCAAATTGACTGATATTTTTATACTTATTATCCATAGTTCAGTGATCCATTTTATCTTAATTTAGCCCATAGTAACTTCATTCTAAAATATTCTCTTACATCGTGATCCAATTCCACTTTCGGTATAATTTATTCTTTCTTAAAAATAATGCGCCATCAGTACTACGTATCAAATGAAAGTTATACTTCCGCTGCCCTTGTCAAAGGTCAACATAGTATTCCACAGGTCCAAAGGTCAACATATATTCCCAACATAGTGGCCGGAAATCCTATATTATATAAGACAAGTGATCATTTGTTTCGGCCCTTATGGTCTTATTTCTTCTTTACTTCTGCTTTTGTGCCACGCTGAGCCTTCTTGTACTCTACCTACCGAGAGAGAATAAAACGAAATTAACGATACAAAGTCTCACACTGCTTGTTAAATATGCTTCTTCAGCCAAAATAATGTTACATATTATTTAGCAGACATCATTCGAAATACATTACATAATATTTTGCGTCTGCTTGTAAATAAATTGCTTTCCCGAGATGGAAATAAAAGAGAGAATAAATAATATAATATATATATGTGTGTGCGGTGGTGTGTGTGTGTGTGTAGTATATATATTCAATCTTTTAAGATTACTTGTATTTATGTGATCCTGTTCAAGACTTTTCACCAAAAGAGAAACTTTTTCAATTTGCCTGCAAACTTTTATATAGAGCGTACTTCCAATCGAAATGTATCCCTTCATTATCTCAATCAAACTTAACTTAACATATTGTTAAAAAAAAGGGATCTAACGATGCTACTAAAGATGATACATAACACATTTATAGAACTTTGTCAGTTATGATTAAGCTCTTATTCGAAGATTGGGTTTTTATCATTCCAAAAGTAATATCTTGAGAGTTATTGCTTGCTGTCAGATAAAGCGTCATTTGTCTGTCCGAATTATATTTACCAGAGAAAAAGATCTGAATTTAAAAGGTAGGACTTAAATGTAAATTTATTTAGTTGCCTAAGTAAGTGTATGGACACAGTTATTAAATTGAAATATTCTGTACACTGTCATTTTAGGAATGTTTAGTTCTGAACTGACAGCAGATACTTTAACTTGAGGGTAGCTTGTAAAGTAAGCTAAAATGTCAAGTTCTTTCTTATTATTACAACAACTATTATTTCCAGTTTTTTTTTCAAGGAAGTAAAGATCCTGTAGCTTGTTATCCATACACCATTCTGTAAATATATTACATAGCAAGAGTCAATTATTAAAAAAATGCTGATTGTATACTTCTGAGATTATGCCATCAATAGATCTGCATACAGTAAAAACATCAGCATTTGCAAATGTTTCTGGTTACATTTATTTCATTCTTTTAAAATGCACATGATTGCGGAAGAAGAATTTTATTTACCATTCGGCATACCAGTACTTTTCAGATATATCTTAAGCTGTTGATCATTCAAATTTAGCTACATTATGCATGATTAGCAAACTTCATACAGATAATGATGATTGGATGAAATACTATTAAGAAAATGTTTACATATGATAATTTACCTTTTTGAATAAATATGCATTTCTCGAAAAGTTGTTCCCATTCAAATTTGTGATAGCTCCCAAAATTTAAAAATGAGTATATCTCCGCAAATTTTCTAGATAAAAAAAAGAGTCATTTTGTGTGTGCTTATATAAATGTAAGTGAGATGTAATGTAATTCGAAAAACAATTTACTAATTGAAATTTTTCTATTTTATAAGGGGTATAAAAATTAAAATTTTTTAACGACTTCCACAGAAAAGAAAGTGTTTTCGTGCGATTTTTCAACTTGTTTCATGAAACATTATGTATTGGAATATATACCTAAACGCGGTATTTAAGGTAAAAAACGATTCATATATAAATGTACGCTATAAAATGATGTCTAGAAATGAAGGGGAGGGGGGATAAAAAGAAAATAAACCCCTGACATTCAAAAGAGATATTTTTTATCGATAAAGTTCATTAAATTAAGAATAAAAAGTAGACTAACATGTCCCCGGAACTCTCATAGGAAGTCTGCAATTCTAAACTAAAACATACAAATACAAATACAGAAAATAGTATACTGAATCATGTGCAGAATTTAATTTACCAGAAGTTAAGTAACGGCAAAAAACGCAGTCTTCATCGCTCACGCATATGGAAAGAAAAGTAATTAACTAAATGAGTGAAAAGCTGGTTTAATACTTTTATACTTACTAACCTCTTTCGCAGATTCCCTACAGTAAAAAAGAAAAATATCTACAACGCTTGACATTGTTCAGAATAAAATTTAGCTGAGTAAGATCGTTAGTTATTTTATTTTCATTTTTAATTTATTTATATTCTAGGGTTTTATTCGAATAATTGTTATTCTTTCGAGATAATTAATTGGAAGTGGGGTTTCTAAAGATTTATTTGCAAAATTGTGTGACTAGAATGTGTATCTATTTATAGAATTAAATATATCCTTTTAACATAAAATATTCCCTCTCAAGTGAATATCAATGCATACACACACACACACACACACACACACACACACTATATATATATATATATATATATAAAACACATAAATTTTTGAAGGAGAACACAGAGTGCCATCTTGAATTTTTAAATTCGTTTTATTTCATCCCGTGATGCATGATTTATGTTCAAGCAGAAGCGACGAGAACAATACAGAATCACAGAAAACGAAATGAGGAAAAGCTAATTAAAATTTTATCCCTGTGAATATATACTGTGGGATTCCTACACGTGTCGACCATAGGCAAGGGAATCATAGGTGTCTTTTAGAAGAATTTATTTACATCAGCAAATTTTTATCCCTTCACTTGGAGCATGGGAAAGCATTTTTATGGAGCATGGGAACATGTGAGCGAAAGCATTTTTACAGAGTTTTCTATTGCATTAATTAGATAGAAAAATAGAATGGGATCAGGAAATAAAAGAATGTTTTAGAAAGAAGTTAATATGTGCTGAATTGAGCTAAAAATTAGGAAATTAATTGTTTAAATTATATTTTAAAATGTCAGTGTATTTTTAACAAAACGCTGTAAAATTTTGTTATCGCTCTATTTGTTTCTTTGTAACTGTCATTTAAGCCTTAAGGAAATGAAAGCTTTTTAATCGTGTATGAAATCTTGATATTTTGCCCAGAATTAAATTCCTTAATTGCGGGTTTTTTTTTGTATTTTATTGCTTTTAAAAGAAATGCTAATTTCGCATTTTTGGGTCACATTAACCGCATTTTTATTTTCATAACGTATTTAATTTTCCCAGTAATATTTCTATTTGCAGCATTCTCTATATCATTTTTTAATCTAATGTAATGGGTAGCAGAACTGAACTTAGACCTAAAAATTCTGTAAAAAAATCCATTTGATTACATATCTGATTTCTTCCTTTAGATATATGTGTACCAGAAAATTCATGCTTTCAACCTATCCAACTATTAACAAATAAAATATATCATACTACCTGAAAATTTTAACTAAAAAATTTAACTATGTGTATTATCTTTTCATCTTAGTGAACTATGAAATTCTATTGATTGACGCTTCCACGCTATCTTCTTCTTTTACGTTATGTTTAAGTTACCCCACTCCAAAGTAAATGTGCAATAGTTGGGATAGATCTAATTCAAACGGCCCTAGTCTACCGTACACCAATATCTAATCACACACAATCGCAAATAGCCTTTCGTCTTTATTTTAAGAAAAAGAAAATTTATTTTGGATTAATGAGCAATGTAAGGATATTTATTTGATGGATATATTTATTATATTATATAAATCCTTATATTTTATAGCCTCATATTTTATAAATCAATACATTTTTTATTATATTGCTGCTTTAGGATTATTTGTATTTTAATTTATGCATTTATTAGTCAAGAATTGCTTAACTCATTTTTCCTTGAAAAGTGGTGCTCTTTTATTTGTCAGTGCATTTGTCTCAATTTTCTCAACAACAGATAACTATTTCCTTCGTAGTATAGTAAAGAATATCGATAATTGTTCATTAATTAGATGACATTAACAAGCTATAGTTTTGAACTGTCGATCTTTTCAGAAATTTAGTTTTTTTACTCAATCCAGATAGTGATCATTTCTTAGCGAATAATCATTGATGTACTGCAAAGACACAATTAAAGGGAAAATGAATATGTATTTTGAATATGTATAAGTATTTTTTCAGACAGCCTGAAAACAAAATCTGAAGAAGTAATACAATTATAATCGCAAGATCAAATAATGAATTTCGATTGTATAAATAGCTGACTTTCTTAAATATCGGGTTAACATGCATGACAAATTACAAATTGATAGATGCCTGCTCCCATGACAATCTTGATTTGAAATTTGCCGATATATATAATAAATGCTAAACGCATGTATCAACATTTTTCAATTGGGATCTTTACATTTTGAAGATATTGTGTACATTTCTTCCTCGAAAAAGGCTAAAAATTTAGGCAGTTAAAATTCTATAATAAATTTACAAATTTGGAGTAAATTCCGTATATGAAATTTCATAAAGTTAGCTCAAAGTATTTTCGAGTTACTTTATTCATTAACTGACAAACTAATGTCCAAAAATTTGTTTATCGTTCTTAGGTCTGAAATGTGAAGATTCGTCAATATCTTAATTTCATTTTTTTTTGTACGCTTACTATATTATACCTTTGTACTTCGTATACTATAAATATATATAAATGATTGAAAAAATCTGATTGAAAGTTGTTATTTTTAGGAATTTTTCTAATAAGGAAATAATATAAAATTGCATACCTTTATTCATTGCATTTCTAATTACTTTTTTCAGAGAAAATCGAACCAAATTTCAAACATCATGATTCAAAGAAATCTCAAATATGGAGATTCATCAAATTATCTACCACAAATATTTTTTTATCATAGCAATATTTTTTATATTCGTGAAAATGAATAAGAAATATTATGAGCAAATTATGTTGTCGTAATAAATAGATAAATGGTATAAAATTAATTTATGAAGTGAGTGTTACAGCATTAATATTAATAATAAAAAAAGATTGAGTCTAAAAAAATTAATTCAGTATATATATATATATATACTGAAAAATAAAAGATTTCTGTCTAAATTTCAAGTGAGTAAAAATATACAATTTTTTTTTAATCAGGGCAAAAAATGTTGTACGTTTCATAAACAATAATGTGAAACCTCTATGAATAATTTAAAAAAATACTAAGAAGATAATTAATTTTTAATTCTTTCCTTTTTCAGCTTTAAATGTATCTAGAAATGAATTAAAAAATGCATTCAGCTATTCAAAAAAGTCCCTCCAATTATTTTGAAAGTTTTAATTACATATTAATTCCTTGAGGGTTAAAGATTACTTTTTTATTTTATTTCCATTTATATGTGAACTTAATATATTCAAAGATGATGTTTGATTAAAATTTCAACATTTTAGAAAAATGTTTAAATTATATTTCTGGTTAAATGCCCTATTTAATCACAAAATTAGATTCATTAGTTATTCATTTGTTTCTTTGAAGAAAGTAAAAAGCGTAGAACTCAAAAAATATATTAATTAAACGAATTAGATTTGAAAGGGATTAATTAATGTTTCTTCTGACTATTATTTGAATGATAAAATATGAAGTATTTAATGAAGATTTGAGGTAACATTCAAATATTAGTGAACATATTTATTGTTTTTGCAGCAAAATTTATTTTTATTGTAACTTTATAAATTCGATGTTTTTCTTAGAACCCATAAGACAACTAAACTAAATTTATGAAACATTCTAGACCACAACCGAGTAACATGACCACAATTCAAAAGAAATTGCTCGTGTAACATAGTTGGTAACTGACTTATAAGCTTTCAATAAGGACTCTCCCTCCAGTGAGTCGGAGGTGAGACGAACGATATGGCTGTTGAGTGGTGATGTATTAGTTGTTGATTCTAATGTGCCTGTACCCATTTGAGTAGCGCCAAGCGTTATGACGAGCGTATGTGGTTGCTGTTGCAGCGTCAAGTAACTTTGTTGAGTACCGCCAAGCGTTATGACGAGCGTATGTGGTTGCTGTTGCTACGTCAAGTAACTTTGACGACTTTGCATTGCTGTGTCAAGTAACTCTGACGACTTTGGATGCGGGTGGATGGCGCCACAACAGCTGTATGAAGGTTGAAGGTTCATCGTCAGAGGTTACTAATGTGAAGAATTTGTGATGAGTGAGGACAGAGCCTGGGACCTTGTGGTTCACAGCCGAGTAATATGACCACAATACAAAAGCAATTGCTCGCGTAGCGTAGCTGTTAAATGGCTTATAAACTTTCACCACACTACAATTCATCAGATATATACTTCTGACCCAACAAATGAACATAACTTTGTAATCACTCTCACAATGTGAAAAAATGATATTAGATAAATAATTAAATATTTATGATAACAATTTTTATAGATTTGAAGAAAGGTAGGTTTTTTTCCTTAATTCAAATTAATATTCATATATTTTTGAGTGTAGCAGAAAAATGTAGCATGTTTCACATATTACACAATTGATTACGACTCTACCGAAATAGAATTTTTTTTAAAAAAGCTGTTTTATTTGAGCTAAAGTGCCTTTCTACATTTTCTACTTTCTACATTCTTTCAGAAAAATAATTTTATGATCTAATAATATCAATGAATCTTTATGTTGTTTATTGTATTTCAGGTTTTGAAATAAATTATTATAAATAATCCAAGAATTATAGAAGTTTCAGCATTTAATATTTGTTTAATGAATAAGAGTCAAGAGAAAAAGTGTTCGGTTTCAGTGAAAGAAGTCCTGCGGAAGACAATGCGAGTTTTTGAAACCTAGGTGCCTAGTGATGAAATAATTTGAAATCAATATTGTTTCATCATGCCTCATACCGAAGAACTGATGATTTTTTTTTCTCTTCGATTAGTTTTATATACTTACAATCTATGATCTATGTTTTTTCCCCATTCGATTTCCTTTTAAGAAAATCTTAGACACTAACAATTAGTCTTAAATGCGCATGAAACACAGCTTAAGATGTTTTTTTTTTATTTTTATTCTTTCTCCATTCAGAAGCTTTTTATTTTACAATATTTCTGTAGAAAGTTAAAAAATAAAGGAAAATAGCACAAGAAAAAAGAAAATTTAAAATTAATCGGGAATGAAACCATAAATTGATTTAATCACTATCATAATAAGAGAAGTTGCAAATCCTGTTAATCAAAAATATCTTAAAATTATCACTGAGCTGTTATACTTGACTGCCGTTGAGCTTATAAAAAGGAATAATTAAACTTCTACTATAGAAACAAAGCTTCAGATATTTGTCATGAAGAAAAAATAATAATTTCTTGTTAGATGGAAATTATTGATTCATTGACAGAAAAATTAGAAGTTTGGTTAAAGTTAGATTTTGTTTAAAATTTATTCTATCCACAATGTCATAAATATAAAATATATTAGTTTGACTAGATGAAATTCTACATTGGAATGATAATCATTAAGTAAGCAAGTGAATCCTCATTCTAATTATAAAATCAATTGAATATATTTTATTTAGTATTTTTTGCATGGGTATGTGTGAAAACTAAACTAATCATCTCATTTTAGATTTATTATAGCTGTTCAGTTTTGGATATAAATGCATTCTAACCTTTAATATCTATAATAAAAAATCGAATACACTTATATCCAAAACTGAACACAAATGCAAACTTTGTATTGTCTTGATCTTATAATTATCATACTATTTATTTATTTATTTTTGTAATATATTTCTTCACACCAAAGGATTGGATTTAATTAAAAAAAATATTCGTAAGTTTGCGTTGAATCAACGTATTCTAAATTTATATGCCCATAATGTTAATACTGAGTTTACCATGTTTCCATACTCAAATATTAAAGAAAGACAATATAAGTATAAGCAGTTCGGATCCAAAATTTAATAAGCATGCACAATTTTCGAGACTAAGAACCACATAAAAATTGTATTTTTTTTATGTACCTATGTTATCGAGATGAATTGTGCATCAATAGATATAGAGTAATAAATCCAATTAGCGGATTTAATTCAAATTTTTATTCAGGGTTACGTTTTAATTTAAAAAAAATATAAATTGATTTGACCAGCTGATTGACTTATATCTTATTCAATGGAACGAGTATAATATTTAGTGGAGTTGATACTAAACAAAAAATAAATTAAACAAAATTGGTTAAACTAATATAATATTTATTGGAGTTTCTCTTTTTTCCAAATATCTATTAGAAGGCTGAATTAATTTTCTCCATGATAAATATATATATACAATAAATTTAAACTCAATTTCAATTTTCACGCATGTTTTTGCTTATAAAAGGAACTTCCCAAATATGAGACAAAGGATCGTCAAAATGTAGTATTAAAAGTAAAATAAATAAATAAATAAATATACTTGGATATGTGAATATTTATAGTTCATGGTTTTACATGTGTGAAATATAAAATATTATCATATAGAAATGAGTAAGATATTGAATGGCTTATAAATAAATAGTTGCTATCTTATATAGTTGATCTTAGATAAGTGAGGCAATAAATAGAAAAAAATAGAGAATAATGAGATGTAAATAGGTAAAGATTTTCAAACATAAAAATAAAATTTCCGGAATTGCAGAAATTTTTCTGGTTATCTTTTCAAGTTCTCTCATAACCTGTAGTTTCAGTTTTTATCATAACCTGAAAAGATAACCAGATGTTTTTCTGGTTATCTTTTCATTCTTCATAAACTGCAGTTTATTATTCGCACGTCTAATTGACGCTTGTGACAATATAATTTTATCTTCGTTTGAGGCCAGATATATAAAACAACTTGCATAAAATTCCCGCTACCTTAATAATAGTAACCGTTTGGCAAATATCCTTTGTTATTCCATGATCAATTTCCTTTCTTCAAAGCATGAATTCTGCAGAGTTGGTTTAGTGACTTCGACATGGGAATTTGATTTGCTTGACTTGATTTAGGAAATTGATTGGTCTAATTAACCATTTATGTTTTAACCATTCATGTTTGAATAGCGATTTAATAATGTTTCAGAGTTATGAATCAAGTAAATAATTTAGTTTATATGAATTTTAAGATAAATACTAAGATTCAGAGGTATTCACATCTTAGTCATAGGAATTTCCATTAACATTCTAGTAAAGGATTTTCCACAAGTAGATGCTTTTAAGACTTGTAACTAGTTTGTATTATATCATTTAATACTTGGAATATAAAGGTATTCAATATAATTTGAGCCATTATAGAATTTAGCAATGTTTTTCAAATATTCCAGTTAAAAAAAATCAGAGAGTAAAAATAATTTCACAATCCATTAGAAATTACAACAACAATTGAAATCCTGCTTACTCTATCTTCAAAGTACATTTTTGAATCTCACGGAATTCAAATTGCGCTTTCATATAATTTGACTGAAATTATGAAAGAAAAATCATGCTAAACGCTCCTCACACATACACAGTTAAGAATTACATAATACAAATATTATAATTTCCTGAAATACTCCGTTGTCTAATCTGAATTGAGTACGATACTTCAAAAATACATTGCCATATAGTTTGTAAATTTCATATAACTTAATTGGAAAATATGCATATAATAAACGGTTTTATATTGTAATAAGCAATAAAAATTATCGAAAAATATAGATGTTTTAAAGAAAATATTTTTTATACGATCTAGAATAAATTCGCAGTTCAAACAAATGGCTATAATTATAGCACACATCAAACAAAAAAATCATTGATAAAATTTATTGATTATATCATCTTTCTAGTAACAAGGTGATTAAAAATTATTTTCTTCCTCGTCAAATATAGAGCAAGCCTTAAAATGCCGCATTAATCGAATATTCTCTTTTTAATATGATCAAACATCACTGAAAATTTATCATCATTTAGGAACATACTTAAGAAATTAATGTACAGATGTGAAATTTTCCTAATGGACTGACTCCAATGTATAGATGTATTATACATATACTACTGACTCCAATGTATAAGTAAACATTTCAAAATATATTCAGGATTCATGATGGTCTAATTCAATGGTTTTAGAAATATTCCAATATAATTATTTTTCTGTTACAACATTTTCTATTATATAATCTGTGTAAATGTGAGTTAAAAATACACATTTATAAAAAATTGTTGCATTTAATTTTCACTTAATTTTTCAGTGAATTTGACGAAACTGTTTCAAAGATAAATAAAAATAGTTTTTAATAAATTATTGTCTTACATTTTATTGAGTAATTCTTATTAATCATTAAAGGATTTTAAAGGCCATTAACATTTTTCAAATCGCATGTCCCATTTTTCTTTTATACAATCGGGAAAATAAATATACTCATTTATTTTTAGAATTTTTTTTAAAATTCTCAGTTGCAATGCATTTAACAGGAATAAATGAGAAAAAATATATTAAAAAGACTGAACACCTTTATGCATTTATTTCATCAATTATCCTGTTGGATTTCAAGAGATAAAGGAAGTCAAGATGCATTGACAATATATCAAGACATTTATGTTTATTTTTAGTTTAAGAACAGAATTTCGTATCTTCCCATAATCATGTTATACTGCCATTTAGCAGTGATCTCTTTCTCTTTAAACACTAGAACAGCATTTCTAAAAAAGTTTTTTTAAAGAAGCGCTTCCAATATTAAGTTAAATCTGCATTTTAGGCTCAGCAACTTTTCGTATACCCATCGTATTGCATTTATCTTCGCCAAAAACTATTGTAAAAGTTCTTTCTATTAGTCGACAAAATTTATCTGCTATATTCTAAGGTTTCAAATATATAATAGCCTCACAAAATTAATTAACTGATAATATTGATAATCTATCTCATAAAATTTCTTAAATCAAAAGCAAAAGGAATTATTGCAACTAATATTACCATTGTCTTAATTTCGAAATATTTCGGATTTATTTTCCATACATTAATGTCCTGTTTTCAAGCAATGCAATAGGCGTAGATCTCATATTTGGAACTGGATAAGGTGATGAAGACGCTACATGAGCTCGCACTCTCTTTTCAAAATTAAGCACCACACAAATGGTAAATTATTTGACAATGCCTTCAGGTTCAGATAACTTACGACCGAAAACATGACGGATCAATCAAACTCGAACTCAATCAAAGTTCGAACTAAGAAAAATCTGGATCTTAAGTTTTAACACTAAGCTGCGCGTCTTTATTTCCTACGGAAGTTTCCTATTTTTTGTTATTATTAAGACATTATTATTTAATGTATATATATATTTATATATATATATATATATATATATATATATATATATATATATATTACGATTTTAAAATCCGTGCGATCCTCATGTGAAGTATCTGAAAATGACAATGGAGAAATCTCGGCATGATAATTGATTCTCATTGCCCTATTTGGTATAGAAATGTGACTATGGTTAATACCTTCTGATGACGAAATATAACTCCTACGGGAGAGTGTGTAAAGCGGCCGGTGATAGCACTCGGACTCACTCATAGTCCCCACCAGTATTATATTTTTATGTTCTGGTCATTAAGATTTTTCTGAGGGACTTCAAAGTAGGTAATGTAGCTTTTTTTTTTGTCACTCTGCTTTGAGGATTCCCTAATAATTAAAAAGAAGAACGATGTCCTTTAATGTTCCCTAATAATTAAAAAGAAGAAATATGTCCTTTTCCCGCTTCGTTATAATAAAATAGTAATGTAAAAGTATTTCACATTTTTCTGTCATAAATTTAAAACATCTCACTGCAAGGAAAAATATAATTACACCATCTTAAAATCTCAAAAATAAGAAAGGTTTTTAATGACATGAAACGCATATGCATGTACTTTTAATCTCATTTTTGAAAATAATCAAAATTCATTTAAAACAAAATTTACATTAAAGATAGATTAAAAAGACAAAAGTAAACACAAAAATGTATGAAAAAAAACATCATTAGCCAAAACGCACTATTAATAAATTTCCTAAAAAATTAAAATTGATTTAATATTTTAATATGAAACAAAACTGCTTTGAACTATGTCAATGGCAAACAAAATTTATATTTATAACAGTTTCTTTTAATATTCAAAAGGAATAATTGATCGTTAAATATTACCTTTTAAAACCTCTTTAGTTACACTAATTGCTTGACATAATTATGTTTTATATTTAATAATTTTCAAATTTTTAATATTTCCATTTATTATGTTTCATTCCAGCGCATTATATGTCATTTTATAATCACATTTTTTTTAGCTTCTTCTTATTGAATAATATTTTATTTCTCCATAATTTGGTCAGAGTTTACTGAATTATTACAAATTCAGTTATTATATATTCAATTATTATCCAAAGTATACATTTTTTAAACTTTTCAATGATCGCTTTCTTCTATCTTTGCATTTCCTGACTACTGATTACTGATCTCATTTAAGCTTCCTAATACCGAGAATTCAGCCATTTATTTATTTTCAAAAAAATATTGTCATACCCTCAAAAACTGAAAATATAAAAATTCATTATTGAATGGTTGACTATATACTTAAAAAGATATTACAATTGTTTCTAAAACTGTACAAATGTGAAAACGTGTAATTTCATAATTCTCCCGTTCAAATGGTTTCCAAAACATGTTTTGTCGTTTACTAGAGTAGTACGAAACGACAAACTACGAACGTCACTTATTTGAAAACTTTAGAATGCCAATTAAATAAATATTATTAATTTAAGGTTGAGGGCTTTAATACCTTTTAAGGAGTTGCAAAGAAGAATCCTAAAGCTATTTAATAATAAAAGAGCAATTCAATGTGAAGAAAGAACTATTAGAAGATAAAAGAAATAACACTGTTGGATCCCAGGTTGCAGCGACTTGTGTTATAAAACAAATGCTAAGAAGCAGAAAAATAATTAATATATAATAAAAAATATATATTTCAGAAGGATCATAAGATCATGTGTTAAAAAACCCTTTATGCCCATATCCTACCTATACTTCTAATATAAAATTCTAACAAGAAAAGTAAATTTCATCTTATCAAAAATCTTGTTAATATTCAATTCTTTCATTTCAATCATAATCGAAAAGTAAATGGCCATATTGAAAGATTTACTTTTCTTGTACTCTTTAGTATATTGCCTTTCTAATATACTGCAAAAATAAACTCTATTTATGTCATTTTTTAAATTAAATCCTGCCGAAAAACAAAACCGAAATATGTTAAAATCTTTCAATAATCAATCTTTTAGCATATTGAGCTAATGTGTCTTTTACTCATATAAGTTACTAAAATTAATTTTAACAAACAGTAGAAATGCAGCGTCTATAAACTCATTGTTTCTTCACTGATGTCGATTTCTGAATAAAAACTACATTATTACTACATTTAATGCTAATTCCATGCAAACTTATCGTAACTATTTATAAAAATAAGAAAGAAAAAAAAGCAACATACTATTAGTTACAAACTAAAATTTCTATATAAAAGATAAATGCATATGAAAGATTGTGAACAAATGTTAATCAGATTTTAATAGCTACTATCAGCAAAGAAATATTCTTAAGAACAGCTAATACAGATTTTATGAAGATTTCATATGCATAATAATTTTATATAGCTTTACAAGGTATAATTAAATAGAAAACTGCATTATGCAAGTACAATACATATTATGCAATGACAAGCTTGGCCAAAAGTGTAATATATCCAATACTGTTTTTTTTTAATAAATCGCTATAAGAAATGATTTTTTTTTACTTATGTAATTAACAACTATGCAAATAATGCTGTTACAGTATTAAAAGTAATTCTGCGATTTTAACTCGAAAAAGTTATTATATGATTCATTTATTATTATTAATGAGACTCCTATTACGTTAAGACATTAAATCTACTTCTCAATTTTAACAAATAAATTCAAATGTTTTCATTCTGTAAGAAAAATTTCCAAACACAATTTCTAGCTCATTTTTTTAGTTGCTGTAACATTTAGGTTCTTTTTAGAATATTATGAGTTTGTACTGTAGAGTGCGTGGCAAATGTATACATATATGCTACACATGAGTGCAGAATTCTCTGCATATCCAGCATGCATGACTTATTTCAATAGAAATATTTTTCTTTTTGAGTTTGAAAACCATTTACAGATATGTAAACGGGTATTGTATTTCAAAAACGCAAATCGTTTTTCTTATTTAATTTGGTAATATATTTTCTTTTAACATAGTAAAATATAAAATGAAAGCATCAAGACTTAGATATTTAGGATACTCACTGAAAAGAAATTCAATTGAATTAAGATAATAGGGTTGTTTTCATTCTGCATTTGGCATGAAGATACTTCTTAGACTTCTTCTAAGATTCAGTAAGCATATTTAAACATATGTCCCACCCATGAATAATTGGGCACAGGTCTTTTATAACTCAGCTATATATATCATTCTCTTTAATCTGACAGTTAAAAATTATACAAATTTCTGAGACTTCCTTTGCTTTAGAGAGAGTTAATGCTTTACATTTTCACTTTTGATTAATTAGGGCTTAAACGAGTGTGCATGATATTTGATTCTGTGAACTCAATATTAATTTTCTTGTTTAACATGTTAAAAACTTTCACGAAGAGGGAATGATTCAGAAACAAAAATCAAAAGTTTGAAAATAAAAAATAAAAAAATATTCATAATCTTGGTTTTTTTTCTCTTTTTGTTGAAGTTTTAAGGAAAGATATTTTTTTACAAAAAATTAAACATAGAAAATAACTGCTGGTAAACTTCTAAATTTGTTTTGTCAAACTAACAGAAAATACAATTTTTTTTGTTATGCTTTTCCGATTTCTTAATCCCTTTTAATGGAAAATCTGTCAAATACATCCAGGATTTTCTTTCTTTTTTTCCTATGTCTTTTAAAAAAATCAAAGTAATAGTTAAATAAATCCTCGGTTAATTAGCTGGTTAAGAACATTAATTTGAATTGAACTTCATAGTAACTGATTATTTGAGGGTAATGTCATAAAAAAAACACTGTACAGAAGTTTTGAAATATCTTTAATTTGAGTATAAATCAGTCGATTAAAGAGAATATTTCTGATAATTATATTGTTTCCAATATATTCGCAGAGAAAATTTAATCTAAATTGATAACATGATTAATATAGTATTTTAGTTTTTACCGAATTTTTATGAGATTATTTTTTTTACCTGTTTCAACAGTCATTAATAATTTAGACTTATATTTAATATTGCAAGTCAAGTCTCTTTTCATTGTTCAAGTAGAAAGACGCTATAAATGTTTGGATTTTCGATCTGAAAATAAAATACTGATGTATTAGATTAATTATATTTCGATGTATTAAATGAATCAGATGTGTAATATTGAAAAATAGAAGATATGGCGTGGAATAATAAATAATAATCAGACAGTTAAAAGTAACACTTTTCATAAAATGCAAGGGAAACATCAGTGCATTTTTTTTCTTTCTGTTATGTGTGGGCTAACTCCAAATATTCCCAGTTCCTATTATTTAGCTTTAGATATAGCTCTAAAATTATTATAGCTCTGAATTTAAAAATAAAACCAAAATGCAGAAACCGTTGAGGTGAAACGTGAGTAGTGAACAGATATTAAGTAGCCTGAGCTAGTTTGTTAAATGTATGTTTATGGTTTCATCGCAATGAATGAAAGAAGCAAAAAAATTGAATAATCTAATAAAAATATCAACTAACAAAAACTTTACAAAACAACTTTTTTTTAAACAACTTTACAAAATGTTATATATTTTGAAACAGAATAATTAACTGCATATCAAATGGCCTATCTCTGTATTTGCTTTCAAACTGATTTCAATGAAATAACTCCCAATTTCTTTGATTGTACATTTATCTGCTTCTGAGAAAATATATAATTTAATAAACATCAAGAAAATTTTATTTTCTCTTTATAAGTTGCAAGAGTGGATAAAAAAATGATGAATTAAAGAGCACTTAATGTTGATATTAAAGCGAATTTTACTCGAAGATTTACTTTGAAAATATTAGTTCGCATTAATTTTTAAAACATCATAACAATTAATCAATTAAAGAAATTCTTAATACCTACAGGCTATAAATTCTTTCAAAAATTTGACATTTCCTCGCTTTTTTAGCCTAGCAGCAAAAACCAAATTTTGGTGATATAGTGGGAACGTGAACTTTTGCTCAGATAAACTTCAGTATGCAATAATGATAACCCTGCTTGGTAAATTATGATAATGGTTTTGGAGAATCATAATACACACAATTCAGCTCATTATAGCCGAAAAATTGACGTCCAGACAGTTTATTTGGCACTCCTCTTTAAGGTAATGGGTCTCTATCGTCCATAAATGAAGTTTATTTTCGGATAACCCTTACATTATGCACCTATTTAAAATCCCTTCAAAAAATTTATTATGTGCATATGCGGATTCTCAATGATAAAGTATTCAGAATTATTAGCGAGTCATGGATATCCAAACTGAGAGTTGTAATTAAAATTTACGAGTATCTGTTATCGATTGGCTTACATCCAAATGCAGATCTGTATTATGGATTTTACATGATAAAATTCTCATTCCAGTTTCAATAAAGAAATGAATGATCAAGTTAACTTTGTGTAATAAAGATATTACATTACAGTAAATTCTAAAACTTCTTGGAGATGATATGGTATCATATTAAAATCGACAAGTGTCTTGATTTCCTAAAGATTTTGATAGTTGAATTTGAACAATGTGCTGTTTTATTCCATTCAATACATATTCAATGATTAAAAAATGAGTCGATAATGTTTCTTATAAAATCTACTCTTATAAAACATTATTCATATAACGACATAAATGCAAAAGTTATAACAAAAAGTAAAATATCTGAGTGCCGCATAGCTGTTTAGGCATTGTTTCCCATAAGGAAATCAAGTATTTGTTATCAAATCAACTAACTGTCTATGATTTCTGAATATGCATATCAAGCCTGCTTCAAATAAATTGTCTTGCAAAAAATTTGATAAAATTAATTGATTCATAAATGCGTTTCGGAATGACCAGGAATCGATTCATGAATCATAGTTTCAAATGAGACAACCTCAAATAGATGTTTATGCAGCTTTTAACTTTATACGATAATAATGAATCAAAAGTTTTTTTAGCTTTTAAACTCTGCTGATTTTATTTATAAAATTTCTCATTTAATGATAAAAGCGAATAAAATACATGTGGAATTGCGAATCTTCATTTGAACCAAATAACTATTGTACCAATTCAGCTGATATCATTAATTTGGTGTTTTTAAAATAAAATGTTTATGCATTATTCGTTAAAATATCTTTTATCGAATAAAAGCTTTGAAGAAAAGTTAATTTTTGATTATATTTAAGTTATTATCTAGCAAAAAGAGAAGAAAAAAAACAATTTTACGTGCGTGCTAAGAATAGATGATAGAATTTGCGCTTGTTTATTTTTTTTCATTATTTCATATAATATTATGTCACGAAACAGTATGAGTATCATATTTTCAGTAGGTGGATTTTCCCTATTTTACGATCACTCATTTTCATGAGGTAGAAAATTCATATGAGTTCTCATTTCATCATATGACTACATTTGTCAGCACATCAAATAATGCATGTAATCATTAATTATTGAGAGTGAAATGTGAAACAATCCTGATTGCTAGCACATGCTTCTTCCCATATTTATGGTTTTTATTATCTAATTAAACGTAAAGCTTTAATGCGATTTTTCCACAAAAGTGTATAGCATTCACTTTTACGAAGCGAGGACAAGATAATCCTTTTTCACTGATTCTTTTCTGGTTGAACTGTAATTGTAATGGATTAATCAGTGATATTTACTTTTATCTTTTGGGTTTGATGCTGAATGCGATTTTTAAATTACATAGTGGTTGTAATAAGATTTAATACACTTCTCTTCTATAAACCTTTTTACTCAGTCTTGATGTGTGCCGTCTGATTATTAGTTCTAATATTTGTTACTTCCTTTTAAGATTTATTAATCATTATTTTCTGATTAAGACACGTCAAATTATTTCTCAAATTTGTGAGGCGTGTGGTTTAGACCTTCCTTCTGAGGTGTTTCCAAAAGTCTCCATAGTGTAACATTCATTATGCATGAAATATACTCGTATTTATATTACCTATCATTTGTTGTATGAAAGTGTGATCCAATTACTTTTTATGTTAGCTAAAACCATTAATCCATTATCTTTAAATATGTTAAATATGTACCACCAAGAAGCTTGTACCAAAAACTGCTGGAGTTATTTCGTTCCAAATAGTTCCATAACATAAAAATAATAAAAATCTGAAAAAATAATGCATTTTATTCCTAGCTCACAGGCAGCTTTTTTTTTTCTTTCATTAGTATACAGCTAGGATTGATGTACTTTTTTTCTTCCTATCTTCATAGGTTTCCAGATAACTAAAAGCTAAATTTAATACTAGATTTATTGTTATGTGCATCGTCGTGTAGCTCATACTCGAACTTATAGCTGCAGCTGCATCGGTCCACAAGTTCTTTGTGTTTAAGTAAGAACATTATATAAACATTACCTTTTATAAATACATCATAATTTTCTAATTTTATAATACAACTTTTGTGATAATTATGATGAAAACTTGAAACTATTTTACTATAATAAATTTTGGAAAACTTGACTACCTAATATGCAAAACGCTATTAATTACGTTGGGAAAAATTCATGAAAACATCAGATTTTTCTTTTAAACTCATATAATTAATTTTTATTTATATTGTACATATTCAATTTGTCAAATATTAATAAACCTTTCCCTACTTGAATATTCGAAACCATAAAAATGAAGACTTCATTTAAATGCATCGTAATTGTTAACAAATGCCATTAAATTATAAATGAAATCATTACATTTTTTGTTTTGTTTTCTCACACATTTTGAAAAATATTCTAATTAACTCCTGCCTTTCTAATTAAAAATGTCTAAGAAAAATTATATTTTCTCATTCGAGCTAATTTTCTAGAGAATTTAAATTTTTATTTCAACATCTTGAAGGATGAAACCTCATGAGACACTATTAAAGTAAATAAATGTGTCATAAGATTTGATAATCGATAAATAAAATCCTGAAAATAAAAGATAAGTACTTGGTAACGAATAACCTTTGAAAGATGAAAGGAATTCAGAAGCCTAATTGAAGAATCTGTTCCTTAACGCTTATTTTCAAATTTTTTTCATTAGCATAATTTTTGAAAATTCGATTATAAAAGATATCTAAATATTTAACAACGTCGAAACAGCAGTTAAATATGAAAATAACTATTCTTTGATAATTCTTGCTTTAAATTTTTTCAAAAGTAATATTGACATTCATTCCAAAACGTTGTGAATTTATTTACCGCTGCAATTAATCTATTTATCACACCGTTTCACAATATGCAAATTTAAATATTTAGTACTTTATAATAATAGAACTGGAAATCGTTTATAAGTTTAAAATTAATTGATAGGTGCATACTAAATAAGTGAGCGAGAGTTTTGTTAACGAAAATGAAACTTTGAAAGACTAATAGTTGTTCGCATTCATCACGATTTCAAATTTGATGAATGCAAACAGGATGCAAATATAAACATGAGCATGTCTGTATTTTAAGATTGCAAATTTGCAATAGCAAAAGAAATCGATTGGTACATGATTAGGGATTCTTTTGAACTTGTTGACATTCGAAATTTATTAACAATTGATAATAGCTATAAAGTCTATGTTGCTTGTTTAAGTTTCTATTCAAAGTTTGAAATGTGCAAATATGTTATATTTTAATATTTCTCATATCATATCCATAGTAATATATTTAATTAGATACATACTTGTTATGACTGAATTTTTTTTTTTAATTCGTACATTCTAAGAAAAGAACATTGTTTTCCCTTTAAATTTCATTATAATATTAAAACGTTATTCGATTTTCTCAAGAGTTTCAATTATTTTTAAAGATTCCAGTGTAAATTATGTTGTCACTATTATGATATCTTTTATATTTTAAACACTCAATAATAAATGAATAAACCCTTTTTAAGTTTTAGTATAAATCACACAATAATACATTCTGTTCAATTACATTTAATAATATCATTACCTAATGTGCCTCGACATCTAATGCACTATTATTTAGCAGAGATCAGAAAGAAACTGACAGTTGGTAAATTATAAAACATATACGTAACCAATTGATTCATTTGAATTGATCGTTTGGTTATTTGATGAAATAGAATGCAGATTAATTGTTTAAATTAAACTAAAAGGAAAATTCTCAAATGGCTACAGTGGAAATTTTCGAGTTTTGTAATCTATGGAAAACTATTTATGTACAAAAATTAGTCTAATGCATATAGAATATATATAAATATGTATAGTAAACATATACTGCATAATATATGTAAAGTATTTTATACAATGTAACAAATAAAAAGGCTCGCTCTTGAGTTTCAATATAAAGGAAACAATAATATATTCAAACAATAAATCTGTGCAATATTATTTGCTAGTAATAATAACTAATATACCACATATTTAATACACTATTATTTAACAGTCGATGATTAAATTGTAAGATCTTACAGATTATAAATTTGAATTTATCATTAGGGTATTTGATGAAGTAAGTCATAGGTTAATTGTTATACATTCAAATAAAATGAGCATTCCCCAATGATTGCCTTGGAAGATATCGAATTATGTAATCTAGGAAAGCATATTTCTCTAAGAAATTAGTTAAATGTACTTGTAATATTTTTTTTTCATTCTTATCAGACATTTTTTTGCAGATGAAGGAAGGGAAAAAAATTATACAGCTAACACGAGGTATTTTAAATAAACATGGAAAGGTTGATATAGAATCAATTCTCAACAAATACAGCTTGCTCTAAAAATGGAAATCTATAATTGCTTGAAAGAAAACAAACTTCATGTCATAAATTATATTTAATTTATTTTTTTATGTTATAATAATGTTTCCTTTGGGACGGAAACTATTTCAAAGGATTTTAATTCGTTAATATTATTAGTAAACGTTTATATGCAAGAACGTCATCAATAAATTCCCCATTGTGACAAAAATGAATAAACATTATTTCAAAACGCTCTAAAGGAAAGATTGCTAGATCTAGAATTATTTTATTTGACAGATAGATACTTTTTGAGTAGTTGCTCTTCATTAAATAAAGTTTCCGTCAAATTTCAGTTGAAACTAATCAAATGTTACATTCAATAACTATAGCGCATGTTATGATATAAAATATATTTTGACATCATTTTAATATTTAGAAGTTTAATATCATTGATACTAATTTTATATCACTGCAATTTTTCACAGATTTTTCATATAATTTTAAGTATTTTAAGTATATTTTAAAATAAAAAATAGGATTTTTAATTAGTTAATTTTTAAAAAGATATTAAATATATATTCTTAATTCACGTTCACATGAAAAAAAATTTAAAAAAAAAGATAAAATAAAATAAAATCGATTTTAGGATTTGTAGTAGAATTGAATTTTCATGTAAAACTTCAAAATGTAAAAAAATAAATAATAGTAATATTACTGAATAAAACTTTTGTATTGACTATGCAAAATAGCGCTTAACGTTTGTATTAGAGAAACTGGAGAATTTGATATAAGTATTTTTCACAATTTTATAAAAGATCTCAATCCAAAAAAGAAAACTTAAATAAAAAAAGAATATAATAATAATTTTTATAATCAGCTTTGAATGTTAAGATACCTTAATGAAAACAGGTTTATTTTAAAAGTTTGAATATGGAAAAAAATCACCTATAATTATTTCCCTATGTACTGAAAAAAAAAAGATATGGTAAATATGAATTTCAAAGAGTTCAAATTGTATTATAGTAGTCCATTTTCAGAATATTTTTTTTTATTAAAAGCAAACTTGTAGTTAATATTTTTTTTTCAATTATTATGTCACAATGCATTTTCCGATAGATGGGCCTACGCACTGATATTCACGAACGTTATTTGATTTGTTTAGGGTGCAGCCAGCAAAGAGTAAGCTTTATTCAATATTTAATTTACCCCATTATTCTTTCAGAAAATCAAAGCGTATAATGTCATTTGAAATGGTGGAACAATTTTTTTAATGTAAGATTTTGTTTGAAAATAGAAATGTAGTATGACGCTTATAATAATGTTTATATTCCAAAGGCTTCATTTTTTTATATACAGTTGAATTTTTCAAAGAATAATAGAGATATTGATCTGAAGATTTTACCGTTCTCTTCTGTGTAACAATACTAAGTGGAATTTCAAAACTTTCAATAAAATGAACTTAATTTTTTTAAAAAATTTAGTTTGTTTCATTAAATTATCTTCTGTATAACAGGTACAAAATGCAATTTCAAAATTTTCGTTTAAATTTACGAAATAATACGTTTATTTTTCATTTACTCTAAATCTAAATACACTATCTTAATGTTGGAGTACCCCTTAGATCTTTTTTGATGTCCAAAGCATATTAATTTAAAATCTCACTCTCATATTAAAGAGTTTCTACTAAAACACAGAAAACTGTGTCCTATTTCCACCCCACCCCCTTATTTGATTCGGTATTCTGAAGTAAGAGGCTTATTTTGGATAGTCAACTCAACAACAAAACTTTTAGTGATGTAAATTTTTCCGTATGAACATTCAACTCAAAGATTTAAAATAATAAAATGTTATAATTTCGGAATAGAGACACAAATCTTTATTTTTTATAAAAATAACTTTTACTCATCAAAAAAAAATATGAAATAAGTTAAAATTGATAATTAAATGCAAACTAAAAGTAAATTTGTTTAAAACTGAATATCACAATATCTAATAATGTGTTAAATAAATACGAATCTTTAAATAAAATGTTATTTAATAAAATTTATTTTTTTGTACAGAAAGAATAATTCTTTACCTTTCGACTAGTTTGTATCATATCAATGATTAAAGATAGATATATTAGCTATCTTTATATATGCTTGCTACCTTGCGTATAGATTGAGATTCATCATAATATGTTATCGCATCTTTAATAGGTACATAGTTATTTATTACTTTACAAGACAACAATCAATAGGCTAACTTTTATTATACAAAAGATCTTCTATATTATCCATTGAATAGTTAAAGAAACTATAAATATCAAGCATTTGCTGTCATTTTTTGCATTCTCTATTCAGACATCTGTTATTCTCTTCTCTGATGTATCTGTCCCATCCTCTTTGCTAATAGCTGTCTTGTCACTTGCTTCATTAATCTACTTGAAAATAAAAGCTTCGCATGAAAGGTAATGATATAAGGAATTGTTTAGAAATGCCTTGGAAAAGTGAAAGGAAAATGCTAGGATCCTTCAATCTAAATTATATAGTCAGTAAACTTCGAACAAGGAAATGATTGAGGAGAAGATTTCTTACTGTAAAAATCCACCTCATTCCCTGCAGTTATTCTCCGTTCATTAATATGAATATCAAAACAAATGATGCTTCTTCATTTTGACAAATTTTACGGCAGCGGAATTACTAACAGTGGAATTTTGGAATTACTAACTAAGTGCAGTGATGCAAGAGAGTGAAGTTGGGTTATAGAAAATCTGTAAAGAGTTAAAAGTTCATGAAAAATAATGATGTTATAATGGCATAAAAACTATTGATAGGGCGATAACTTAGTATAGAAAAAATATAATTCAAAATATTTTCCCTAGATGTCACTAAAACGAAAGCATACTAGGAATTTGAGAAATGAACAATATAAGAAAATAGCTGTTCATGCGGCCATTTATTTTATTGAATCATGAAATTATTACCTACAAAAATAATTTAACTTTGCTTTGTTTAAAATTCGTTGGATATTGAACATCACACTTCTTTCTTCTTCATTTTTACTGACAGAGAGCAGTCTCAATCATTACTGCCACATTCGGGGTAATATAATTTCAGTTTACAACTATTCGAGTTTAAGAATATATTATTCATTTACCTCTCTTTTGGTGGAATTGATAGAAACTATTAGAAGAAAAATTGCGTCCATCCTTCTGTGCTTGTTAAATTCCAGGTTTTTTTTTTGGTTTTTTTTAACACATTTATAATTGTCTCCAATTGGTTCTACCATTATCTCAGAACATGAAAAACTCGAATTCAGCAATATAAGCATTCATAAATATATACTGTCTATATATGCTTATTAATTCCCAAAATAAAGATTTATAACAATGTTACGGTTCATTTTGAGCTGATAGGGATAGTTAGTTAATTTAATTAATTTAGTTAATTTCAGTTATAGCAAATTTCTCTACACGCCATTTTCCAAATTCATTCGAATAAATGAGTTGATTACGGATTTTAAAAATAAACATTTAGATGTATATGCAGTATTAACCGCTTTTGGTAAGCTTTCGATAAGTCTTTCAATTTTTTTATCTGTAACCTACACATTCTTAGCAATACTTTCGTTGCAAACCATACTTCTGTGTAATTAATGTTAGAGTTTGACGTTAATAAAATCGTCTTGATTTAAGATTGCACAGACAAAAATTTATTCTTTTAGTATTTATAACCATTAATATTTGTTAAAAGTA